>JAHHZJ010000685.1:0-67238 GCA_021437245.1 Aegilops speltoides | reverse complement strand
ATTATGCGAGGGGTGCAGCCGCTCCAATATAGGGGCCACCCCATGTGGGATTTCAACGGGGATAATGACGCCACCCGTCATGGACGCAAGGGGATCAGCCACAGATCTGGTGAAGATCTTGTCCGGTTTGTACAAGGGGGAGAAGGAGGACTTCCTCCAAACGAGCCCATTGAATGGGTTCTCCATGAATAACCCTCGGAGCTGGGTAAACGGATTTTTTACTCATCCGATCCGCGCTTTCAAAGTTAAGCGCTTTACTTTACGATTTTGACGCAGGAAATGCGCCGGGATGTGGAGGGCATACACAGTCCCGCTCCACAACCCGAGGATCCGGGAAGATCCCTTGATCCGGCCTCCGAAGAGGATCTGGACATAAAGGTGGAGCTAATTGACGGGGTGTTCCACTAGCTTAGCATGTACAATGCTCTAGTCGCCATTACGGCTGACTACCCCGGTTTATTTCCGGCTTCCCAGGTAACTATGACCGGAGCCCTGACACCATCACTTCGTTTGTGCTTATTTCTAACCACCGTATACCAACGGTGTCTCGCAGGAGGTGCCTTCAAGGCAGGAAGTTGATCCCGTGGCAGCTGACCAACAAGGGTCAGTTCGGCCCAACAGGCGGAAGAGGGGTGCGGTGCGAATCGAAACGTCGCCGCAAAGGTATGTCCCGCCGCCGTTTTTAAGGAAAAGACTTCTGTGAAGTACATTAATGCTCATGACTCCTCCAGGAGAAAGAGCGCTCGCCGGACTGTGTCCGGAGAGGTTGCCAACCAAGCCTCCGCCACCCAGGCTCCAATACCTGGTCCGGAGGGGGAGGCGAGCGCAAGGCGCGAGCCGGATGCTCCTCCAACGGAGGATGCCGACAGGCTGTCCGCCACCAGGTGTGAGGTGGAGAGCGCCATGAATCACAGGCGCCGCCGGACAGTTCTTCGGGATGCGTGTTTCTCCCCGGAGGCGTTGAATGCCTTTAACGCGGGAGACGCGCACCTCCGTGCCGCTCAAGATGGTTTAACCAGAGCCACGGAGCAAGATGTAAAAAGACATACGGGTAAGGGATTTTAATAGTTGTATATGCCAGTAGCCCCCGAGACTTAAAGTAGTTAAAATAACTGATTGAAGGATCATTTGATATGCAGGATCTCACGGAGAAGAATACCCAATTGTCTCAGGAGCTACAAGGGTGCAAGGCCCAACTTGAGGCCGCACTAGCCACCGCAGGAGGAGACACAAAGACCCCCTCCGGTAACGCATATTTCAAAAAGATAAGCAGTGTGCGGCGTATGATAAGTCCGACAATAATATTGCGATGTTGCTGACTTGATCCGGACAAGCAACAACCATCGTGCCGGGAAGGTCGGCAGAGGGTGCTTATGAAGGTGCAGCAGAGAGGAACAAACTCCTAGATGCCCACACCCAGCTTGGAGAAGAGCTAAAAGGTGTTTGGGCCCAGCTGTCTGGCTCCGTGAAGGAGAATCGGTGGCTTCGCCGCGGCATCTATAGTAAGTGCTTGAGCAAACTCTTTTGAAAAGAAGAGTTCAGCAAGGAAGTCGATTGACGTAAAGATGTCTCAGAGGTGTGCTCACTGTGTCGCCTCATGGAGGAAAGGCCGTCTGCAACGGGTGACTAACTTCCCGAGCTGGTGCAATCGCCCAACGTGTTCGGCAAAGCGATGAGTGGCGTCGCCCAGGCCTTATGGCCGTCCGTCTCCCTACCCGAAGGCCTTGGAGAGCTTGCGGAGAAGCTTCAGGGAGCACGGCAGCGCTTCCGTTTATGGAACATATCGGCCTGCCATCAAGGCGCCAGGGAGGCGTGGGCCATGGTGAAGATGCGGTACTAGAAGGCGGATCCAAACCACATGGCCGAGGTCGGACCTGTGGGGCCTGATGGGAAGGAGATCCCTGTGAGCTTAGTGTACGGCCAAGTAGAATTGGCCGCTAAGTATTCCCAACGGGATCAGAATTAGACAGCCTGTTAGACGGGATTGAGGAGGAGTACAACGGTCGATTTGACGATGTATTTAAAATGACATGTAAAATGCCTTCTAGCCGATTGTAGATCATTTGTCTTTGCGGACCTTTTCGCTTCAACCTCGACCCTAGAGTCCAGAGTGTGTCCGAATACCCTCTCTGTTATGAAAAACCGGGGCATGCGTGGAGACCAGCTTAGGGTCAATAGTGCTTTATCGCATAAGTGCCCAACTAGTTATGTTATATTACATGGTTAGTAAGAAACATCTTCCAGGAGAATAGTTCCGTTAGGGGTTCCTTTTCTCGAGGCATGCCCTAAAGTGCATGTCCGGACCAAGAAAAGAGCGTAAAAGCATATGGCGGCGAGATAAATAAGTAAATAAGAAATCATCTTTCAAGTCACCGAATCGAATATTCCCTTAAGAACGCTTAGCTTTCGCTTCACCCAACCGAGGTACACATCCGGCCGACCGGCAAGAATAATCGCAGAGGTGCTCCCTTTACCTCCTAGCCGAACAATCGGGAACGTAGGGGTAAGCACAGGAGCCAGGCAAGCCAGCTTGGCCAAAACTTAAGTCATATCGATGAATATAATGGTGAATAAAAGGTACATGCGAAAGTTTGACACATGTGTTGGGCATAAAGCCCGTATAAGTAAGCTTCTATTAAAGAAGCCCCCAAGTATAGTGAGTGCGGGTAGCACATCAAGTGTGTGCGAACAATGCACAAATCAGCCCTCGAGGGCTTTATGAAAAAGGTGGGAGAAAAGAGATAAACAAAAGGCAACTAAAGTATAAAATGTGGACGGAGGAAGGAGACGAACTCTGAGTCCGGCGCTAGGCGTAGAATCTTCGGAGGCGGGCTGCGTTCCATGGGTTTGGCTCGAGTCGGTTGTCCGATGCGTTTCGCAGACGGTATGCTCCGCCGGTTAGGACTTGGTCGATGATGAAGGGGCCTTCCCACTTGGGGTTGAGTTTGTCCTTTTTCTTGCCCGGCAGGCGTAGAACTAGTTCGCCAACATTGTAACTTTTAGCCCGTACTTCTCTGCTTTGATATCTTCGAGCTCGTCACGATAGAATGCGTAATCTAGCCTTTGCCACATCGCTCCTCCTCCAATGCGCCCAAGTTGTCCCGCCGATCCAACTCGCTTTCTTTCTTCATACATGCGCACTCGAGGTGAGTCATTAATTATGTCGCAGGCAAACAGCCTCTCTACCAGATACCATAAAGAATGGTGAACCGTAGTACGGTTTGGCGGGTCCGCAGCCCCCAAAGTACGGAGTCGAGCTCTCTACCCAAAGGCGTGTTAGATTCCATAAGGGACCGCACTAATCTGGGTTTGATGCCGCTCATGATTAGACCATTTGCCCGTTCAACTTGACCGTTGGTTTGAGGGTGATAGACTGAAGCGTAGTCAAGCTTAATGCCCATATTTTTGCACCAGAGTTTAACCTCATCGGCCGTGAAGTTTGTGTCGTTATCGGTGATGATGCTGTGGGGGACGCCATAACGGTGTACTACCCCGGATATGAAGTCTACCACTGGTCCAAATTCGGCCGTTTTAACTGGATTGGCCTCTATCCATTTGGTGAATTTGTCCACCATGACCAATAGGTACTTTTGCTTGTGGGTTCCCCCTTTAAGGGGTCCAACCATGTCAAGCCCCCAGACCGTGAACGGCCAGGTGATGGGTATAGTTTTGAGGGCGGTGGGTGGCATGTTGCTCGATTAGCAAAGAGTCGACAACCGACGCATCCTTGACTAAGTCCGAAAGATCTGCCCGGCCGCCGGCCAATAAAATCATGTACGGAAGGCCTTGCCTACAAGGGCCCGGCTGCAGCGTGGTGTCCGCCTAGTCCGGCGTGAATTTCAGCCAAGGTTTCGCCTTCCTCTTGGGAGATGCACCTTTGAAGGACTCCATTGTGCTTTTCTATAAAGTTCTCCCTCATGGACCTTGTAGGCTTTAGATTGCCGAACTATGCAGCGGGCCTCATCTTGGTCTTCGGGAAGCTCCTGCCTAATTAAGTAGGCTAGGAATGGTTCTGTCCACGGGGCAATTACCGCCATTATTTCGTGGGCTGAAGGTGTTATTTCATCGGCTGAGCCGCCGATTATGTCAGATAGTTCTGTTGGGTGGTGCGTTGCCTCCGGTTGTTATTTCCGACTCCTCGTCCCATAGTACGGATGGCTTAAAGAGCTGCTCCAGAAGATGTTTGAGGACGGCGTCGCTTTATGCCGATGCGTGCCAACACATCGCTGCTTGGTTATTATCCCGCCACGTAGGAATTTGAGTCCTTCGAATCTGAGCTGACATTTTAAGATAGCGCTACGATAGGCTGCCATTTTCGGATCCTTGGCGTCAAAGTCTCCATTTACTTGGGATATTGCAAGGTTTGAATACCCGCGCACCTCTAGTCATTGAATACCCATGGAGATTGCCATCCGGAGACCATGTACGAGGGCCTCATATTCGGCTGCGTTGTTGGAGTCCGTGTACATTATCTCGGCACGATTGATCTGTGGTTCCGCTAGGGACGTCAATACAACGCCAGCCCCCAAGCCGGCCAACATTTTGGAGCCGTCAAAATGCATAATCAAATTGGAGTATGCGCCGTACTCTTTAGGGTGTTCGGCTTCGGTCCATTCAGCGATGAAGTCAGCTAAAACTTGCGAATTTTTAGCTCGCCGTGGTTTATAGGTTATGTCGAATGGTAAGAGCTCGATGGCCCATTTCGCATCCTGCCCGTCGCGTCCGCGTTGTTTATAATGTCGTTGAGGGTACTTCGAGGCCATCCGTTATCTTACACTCTTGAAAGTAGTGTCGCAGCTACCGGATGCTATGAACACCGCTGCAGACGCTATCTTTTGATAATGCGGTACCGGACTTGCATGGAGTTAAGAGAGTGGATATGAGTACACTAGTTTTTGAAGAGGGAATTTGTGTCCTTCGCTTCGCTCGACGACGAGTACCGCGCTGACAACTTGATGTGTTGCCGCGATATATAATAACATTGGTTCGCCCAAGTTAGGCGCGGCCAGGACCGGATTTGTTGCCACTATGGCCTTTATTTCTTCGTGTCCGGTCGTGGCAGCATCCGTCCACTCGAAGTGTTCGATGCGCATGAGGAGGTGATAGAGGGGCAATGCCTTTTCCCCCAAACGGGAGATGAAGCGGCTTAAAGCCGCCACACATCCGGTTAATTTTTGTATTTGTTTGAGGTCTTTTGGGATATCCAATTGTGACAGAGCTCGGATCTTGGCTGGGTTTGCTTCAATTCCTCTACCGGATACAATGAAGCCCAAGAGCTTTCCGGCTGGTACGCCGAAAACGCATTTTTCCAGGTTGAGCTTAATGTCAAATGCTCGGAGGTTGTCGAATGTGAGCCTCAAGTCGTCTACTAGAATTTCGACATGTTTGGTCTTGACGACCACGCCGCTCACGATGCCTCCACTGCTTTTGCCGATCCGGTAGCCGACATGTTCAAATCATGCGCGCGATATGTTGCGCCGTGTTTTTGAGTCCGGCGGGCATTGTGTTGAAGCGTAATGGTCCGTATGGAGTAATGAATGCCATTGCGCCTGGTCTGCTTTCCGCCATCTTGATTTGATGGTATCCGAATATGCATCGAGGAAGCATAATGAATCGTGTTCGCGGTAGCATTGATGATTTGGTCGATGTGGGAAGTGGAAAGGATCCTTTGGAAGGCCTTGTTAAGGTTTTTAAAATCGACACAAAGGCGCCAGGATTTGTCCTTTTTGGTACCATTACAAGGTTTGCTAGCCACCCGATGTTTGATGTCTCTGATGAATCCGCTTCTAATAGTTTGGCTAGCTCCTCTCCCATTGCCTGTCTTTTGGGTTCGTAAAATCGCCAAGAGCCTGTTTGATCGGCTTGAATCTTTTAGGATATTTAGGCTGTGTTCGTCACCAAGTGGGATTCCCCGGCATATCTCAAGGGTGCCAAAGTAATATATACCAATTTTCTCGGCGAATTTCGTAGAGGGCGGCGCTACCTCGTGGTTTAATTGTGCCTCGATGGAGGCCGCCTTTGTGGGGCTTGGATGGACCTGGAATTTGACTATTTCACCCGCTGGTTTAAAAGAGGTGGACTTGGATCTCTTATCGAGTATCACATCGTCCCTGTTCACCATGGAGCGCAGCGCAGTGAGTTCCTCTGCCGCTAGGGCTTCGGATAGTGCCTCTAGGGCTAGTGCGGCTGTCTTGTTTTCGGCGCGGAGTGCTATGTCCGGATCACTGACAAGAGTGATTATTCCATTGGGCCTGGGCATCTTAAGCTGCATGTACTCGTAATGGGGTATGGCTTGAAAAATTGTCAATGCCTCTCACCCTAATAAAGCGTGATATCCGCTGCTGAACGGGGCCACTTCCAACGTGACCTCCTCGGACCTGTAATTGTCCGGCGAGCCGAACACCACATCGAGTGTAATTGTTCCTGTGCAGCGTGCTTCCCGACTAGGGATTATTCCTCTAAAGGTTGTGCTGCTTCGCCAATGCGGCTCCACCTATTTCCATTTTTCAAGGGTTTCTCGAGATGAGGTTTAACTCGCTGCCGCCATCCATGAGCACCTTGGTAAGACGAAAGCCGCCCACTATTGGACCGAGGACCAATGCGGCTGGTGCTCGGGCTGTTCGGAATTTAGGTTCGTCGCCGGCGTTGAAGGTGATAGCCGTGCCGCCCATGGGTTTGTTGTTGCTACTTGGTAGACTTCGCAGGTCATGGATTGTTCGCTTGCATATTATTTGATGCGAAAGTCTCAAAACTGTTGACACCGTACTAGTACTATTGGAGTGGTTCTCCGGGGCTAGAAGCTCTTCGCCACTTTTGGCCACCTGCCGCAGTATGCAACATGCTCGAAGGCTATGTGTTGGAGTGGCGCCTCAGATTATGAATTTTACAGGTCCGCCGAGCCATCCTTCCAAAGACGGTTCCGCGTCCTTTATGGGGTTTTTTCTTTTTGGTTTTTGTACCGGGTGCCTGAGCATGATGCACCCTTTTGTTTCGGACTAGGGTTGTGTTCGGAGCCGAATTGTCCCAAAACTTAGTTTCGGTTTTCCGAAACTTCCATCGCACAAGATTTTCGCATTATGGACGCCAGTCGGTGAAGCGTAATTTCACGGCGATTTACGGCGCCAAGATTCCTTGTCCGTGCAATTATTGCGTAAGATTGAAATTATGCTTTCTCACGGCATCCTTTATCCCGTCCATAACCAGGAGGAATCTGGCCCAGTAATGATGTACTGTTTCAGCGGGCTCTTGCGGGATTTGAGATAGGTTGTATATGTTTGGGTGGGTGGGTGGAATTGAGTCCGGAACCCTGCCCATCTTGAGGCTCAAGGGCCGAAAAGTTTCCGAATTTGGAAGCCTGGATTGTTGGACGTTGTCCGACGAGTCTGGTCTGCTGCCTGACTTTAGGTTCAGTACTTGATCGACATCCGTCCCTCCGCGGGAATCCGGCATGGAGGGATCAGGAGTCCGGACATAACTAGTTTTTAGTACGGAAGAAGAGTCGCCGCGTTGTTCCTCTACCACCGCGACGTGTTGGGTAACCTGGGGAGAGTTAATCTCTCTTAGATCGGTTTTATGCCCAATCTGATTGTAGTCAGAGCGACTCCTGTAGGCGATGCGATCCAAGAGCTCGCTTACTAAGAGAGCTCCATTGATCCAGCTGCTCGCGAATTCCGAGTTGACGGAAGATTGCTTTTGACGACCCGAGAGGTCATCGTCGGCCGGCGGCCAAATAGGCGGTCATGAGAAACCACCTAGCCGGATAGTTTGGCCGGCGCCAAAGCTCCTTTGATATGGTACCGCCTTTAAAGACGGAAGAGGCATCCTTCCCGATCGCGACGCACAGAGGAACTCTCAATGAAAGCACCAATATCGTGTCAAAATCGGCGGATCTCGGTAGGGGGTCCCAAAATGTGCGCCTAGGCGGATGGTAACAGGAGACAAGGGACATGATGTTTTTACCTGTGTTCGCCCTCTCGATGGAGGTAAAACCCTACTCCTGCTTGATTAATATCGATGATATGGGTAGTACAAGAGTGGATCTACCACGAGATCAAGGAGGCTAAACCCTAGAAGCTAGCCTATGGTATGATTGTTGTAATGGTTGTTCGTCCTACGGACTAAAACCCTCCAGTTTATATAGACACCAGATAGGGCTAGGGTTACACAGAGTCGGATACAATGGTAGGAGATCTACATATCCGTATTGCCAAGCTTGCCTTCCACGCCAAGGAAAGTCCCATTCGGACACGGGACAAAGTCTTCAATCTTGTATCTTCATAGTCTTGGAGTTCGGTCGATGATGATAGTTCGGCCGTCCGGACACCCCCTAGTCCAGGACTCCCTCAGAAGCCCTGACAGAAGAAAGTGGACTGACCCAAACTTATGTGTCTCAATGGCTTTGTCTGGGATCTCCTTGTACATGTGTGCCATGGAATTTTGGTCCATCTTCTTCTTGGCATAGACATCCAAGTCATCTTCATTTTCCTTTGGGGCATTGATCAGTTTTGCCCGCTCCTCAACAGTTGACCGTTACCTTGTACCTTCAAACATCCAAACTATCCTTCCATCTGGATAGAAGTGTGCTGTGGAGTAGAATTGCATAATGAGTTCATCATTCCAGTTGGTGAGCTTTTTCCCAACATAATCTGAAACTCCACAAGCAACAAAGCTGTCTTGCACTCCGTGATAGTGCTCTTCATTGTCTTTCATGTAGGTCCGCACGACCCACCTCATATCACACACTATGGGCTTCTTGTCCAACAAGATTGTCTCATAGAAGTCCTGTTGTTCCTTTGTATGGAACCCAGAATCAACAAAGAGTTCTCTCCTTGCGCATATGGATCTGTCAGCCTACATAGCCTCAACCCTGAGTCTCTTCTGATGTTCATGTCCTCAGCCATAGGGTGGGCATCATTGTGATCTGGTATCTTGGGCTTGAGCTTCCTCAGAACTTGTCCTTCTTCATCTTCCTCATCAGCAACTTCAGGCACTAGGGCCTTGTTCTTCTCAGCAGCTGGAATACTCCTGGTATTCCTCTTTGGTGCAAGCTTGGCAATGGGGGCAGCTTTGGGTGGTTCCTTGGGCTTAGATGTTGCAACCCCTGATCTAATAGCATCACCCATAAGCTTTGGTGCCTTGGGTGCTGGTGCAGCAACCTCTTCTTCCTATTCAGAGTCTCTTCTCATTGAGGGCTTTCCAAGAACCTGGGCAGTAGTGGTTCTGGCTCTCTTCTTCTTCTTATCCTGGGCAGCTTCATCCTCTGATTTAATGGTAAACTTCATAGTTTCTCTAGTGGGAACTTTATTGGATTTGGAAGTTGTGACTTTCTTTGCAGGTGCCTCTTTGGGTTCAGATTTTTCTGGCACTTGAGTGGACCTTCTGACCTTTGGCATAGGTGTCCTCTTGGCAGGAACCTTCTTATTCAGTCCGTGCTTTGTGCTATGAGCTGCTTATACTCCTTTTTGAGCACTACCTTCTTGGAGGTAGCCTCATCCTCTTCTCTTTATAATCCTCATCCTCGAATCTGAGGTTCTCTCTTCCTTGTCTCGGTGGCAGCTTTAGGCAGGTTGCTTGGGGTGCCCTGCTGCCTTCATCTGAAGTGCTAGAGGGACTGGTGCCGTCACTCATGTGAATCTGCTCTTCTGACTTGTTCTGGCTGTCACTTTGGTCTGACATGCTGCAAACACTGACTGCTGACCCTATGAAGAGTTATAGATGAGATAGAGTGGATGAGAATCACAAAATGCAGAGATTTTTGCAAAAGAATGATTCAAAAATTCAGTTTTAGTTCTCCACAGAAATCATTTTGGATCAACCGATTTTCAAACTCGGTGATACCGCAGCAGTTTCGGAACCTAAACTGATGAACTCGGTTGGACCGAGTCACAGTTCGGTGGCACCGAGACTACTAGGGTTTCACAAAGTCCTAAAATCGGTCTCACCAATTTGCAATTCTCGGTCAGACCGAGAGTTACTAGTGCAATGGCATAAGCCAAATCGGTGGGACCGAGTTTTTCAACTCGGTGGGTCCGAGATGGTTTCGACGGAAACCTAACCCTAAAATTTTGAATCTCATCTAATCTACGGATTGCATTGACTGGATAGGAGTGTTTCAATCGTGGCAAGAATCAATAAGAACACAATGTGCTAGGAATCGGACGAGGATAGCACAGTGATCGAGTCCATACCCTAGCTCGACGATGAACTCGCAACGGCGGCAACGGCGGGGTTGAAATCCGTTGATGGCGGCAGAGACCAGTGACAGGAGGCGGCTGGCGACGAGGAGACAATCCGGAGACCTTGGAGGCAGAGCGAGCTATTGCACGGGCGAAGGGCTTCGAAGGAATTTCCAAATTTTTGCCCGTGACTATATATAGCCCGACCCTGTCGGTGTGATCGAGTGGAACAACTCGGTGGCACCGAGCTTCATAACTGTGTACAGTTACTGCAACTCGGTGTGACCGAAAGGTTCAAATCGGTTGCACCGAGACTAAAAACCTAGATCAACTTAGTGATCTTGGTAGGACCGAAATGGAGGAACCAGTCAGACCGAGAATCACAAAGAAGTTTTGGAAGTTCAAGTCTATGACGAATCGGGGACTCCGAGTGCTCCTCACGCAGAGTGGTTCGAATCTGACTTGATCAAATTTTGTGATGTCGCATGAATAGAGTTTGAGACGAGAAAAGCATAGATAGCTAGATAAGGTTCTTAGGCATTCTTGTCCATCCACTTGGCAAAAAGAAAAGAAGCCAGTCAATCAAAACAACAAGTGGATGTCCTTGAATGAGTAAAATATGCACCAACATGCTCACACAATAAGATGGCAAATGAAATATGTGGCAAAACATGCACAACCAATTCTAGCATCTATCAATCAATTGGCGATGACTAGGTCATCTATATATGAGTATATTGACTTAGGAGTCAAATGAAAAACATTTGATCATAGGTCATACTCATCGTTTAAGCTCAAGTGGGGTTACCACTTTTACATAATGCATTGATGTGTTCACACCATTAGAGTTGCTTTGACTCAATTCTTAGAGTTAAGCTCCCCCTAGATGTGAGATCCCCCTTAAGAGGGATGAACTAACCTTGGGTTTTGTCGATGATGACTTCATGTAGGTGTTGAAGATGTGGATGCTCAATGTTGATGTAGATCATTTGGAGCAATCCTTTGGAGTGAGTTGCACTTTCAACTTGCCTACATGGGTTAGTCCCACAAGGAACAAACAAGAATATCCATAGACATAGAGTGATGCACACACAATATGATGTCCATGAAATCATTAGGTTACCTTGTCCCTTGCCTTACCAACATGAGGGTTTGTGACTCCTTGAACTAGTGCAAGATGTGGAAGTTGATTGCACTTGTCCTTGCCATAATGATATGAGTGAAGAATGTTGGCGGAGTCACCCTCAAGAACTTTCTAGTTCTTCTTCTTAGGGATCCACATCATCTTGATGGGAATCCTTGGAGTTGTAGTTGTACTTGATGAAGTAGAACTTGAGGTAGTCTTGGGAACCCACTTGAACGAGGCCTTAGGTGCTTCTTCAAATGCATCAATCTCTTCTTGAAGTTTGTCCTTGCCTTTGTTCTTGTGGTCTTGTGGTGGAAGATCATCTTGTGCTTGTGTTCCCTTGACGGAAGTAGGATCATACTTCTCTTGTTGAGGAACAAACTTCATCTTGGGGTATTGATCTTCTTCCCACTCAACTCCATTGGCATTGAACTTTCGCTCAAAACCAACACCTTGATTCTTCCGTTGCCTTCCTTGCTTATGCATAATTTCCTCAATTGCTTACTCCCATGAGGCTCTTGTAAACACCTTTCTATAATTCCCTTCAATAAGCTATTTTCTTGCTCAAGTGAACTTGGCTAAGAGAATCATTAGTGGAATCAAGAGAACTACTAGAAGCAACAATATTGGATTTGACATTATTATTGTTACTACTAGAGGAAGGACCTTTCTTGTACTTGTTACTAGACTTGACTTGAGGCACGTAAGTAGATAAGAGTAAACGCTTGGCAATCTAAGAAGAGCTTTTCTTACGGAGATCTTCATTGATTGCTTTTAAGAACTCATGCTCTTTCTCAAGATTGAGTTTTTCAAATCGTAACTTCTCATGAGCCCTTAAAAGTTCTCGATGATCTTCGAAGATAGTTTCATGAGCTAACTCAAGAGTGTTTAGTTCTTTAGTTAGAAGCTCAATCTTCTCCTTATCATTGTCATTCGTAGCATGATTAATTGACGTTTCATCATAGTATTCATCACTAGAGTTGTCGACAAGTAAATCATCATCCACAAGCAAGTCATCTTCATCACTATTGAAATCAACATACTCAGGATGTCTTACCTTTGGACCTTTGGCCATGAAGCATCTTCCAATTCCTTCATTTGGTGAATCAAATATGTCGTAGGAGTTGGTTGACACAAGTGCTAGACCGGCAACACCTTCATCTTGAGTATATTCGGAGTCGGAGTGATAGCTTCTCTCGGAGTGATTGTCGGAGTCGGAGCCAGATACCCATTCACCAACATGAGCTTGATGTCTTTGTTTTGTGTAGCTCCTTGATGACTTGTCCTTCCTTTCCGAATCCTTGCTTCTCCGTGAGGGTCTTCGTCATAACGATCATCTCTACTCCTCCTCTCTTGGTGGTGATTCTTCTTTTGCTTCTTCTTCTTGGAGAATCTTCTTTCTTTTGTAGGGTGTCGTACACTCATTGAATAGTGTCCGGTCTCCCACAATTCTAGCAATTTCGCTCTCGACTAGAAGATCTCTTGTCATTGTAAGACCTTGACTTGGAGCTTCTTTCTTTGCTTCTACTCTTGTAGAATTTGTTGAAGTTCTTCACCATTAAGCTCAATTCTTCATTTAAGGTTTTGTTTCTCACTTGATGATGTGGGGGCTTCACTTGAGGCTTTGTAAGCACCACTTGACTTGTTGTGAAGTTCCTCCTTATCCTTGAGTGACATCTCATGAGCAACAATTCTTCCAATGACTTCCGTTGGCTTGCGATGTTTGTAGTTTGGCATCATTTGGATCTATGTGCACACGGTATCATACTTTCCATCCAATGCTCTTAGGATCTTCTTGATGATGAATCTGTCGGTCATCTCTTCACTCCCTAAGCAAGTCTAGAGTACATTTCAGCGACACCTTCACCATCCTTCATTTTGAACTTGTCAAGCTGACTTTGGAGCACATCCAACTTGGATTCCTTGACAGAGTCGGTACCTTCATGCATATCAATCAAAGTATCCCAAATTTCCTTTGCATTCTCAAGACGGCTGATTTTGTTGAATTCTTCGGGGCACAATCCATTGAAGATGATATCACAAGCTTGAGCGTTGTATTGCAGGATCTTCAATTCTTCTGCATTAGCTTCACGGTTCGGCTCTCTCCCATCAAAGAATTCACCTTGCAAGCCAATACAAATAATTGCCCAAATGGCGGGGTTATGTCCGAGAATATGCATTTTCATCTTATGCTTCCAACTAGCAAAATTAGTACCATCAAAGTAAGGACCTCTACGGTGATAATTTCCCTCGCTAGACGCCATACTCTCCTAGGTTGTGAAACCAAGGCTATGACCACCAAAAGCTATGGAAATCAAAGCAAATGGAGACCAAAGCTCTGATACCACTTGGAGGACCTTGAAGTATGTCTAGAGGGGGGTGATTAGACTACTTGACCAATTAAAAACTTAACCTTTTCCCAATTTTAGAGTTTGGCAGATTTTAGCTATCTTAGGACAAGTCAAGCAATCATCACGCAATTCAAGCAAGCATGCAAAGAGTATATAGGCAGCCGAAATTAAAGCATGCAACTTGCAAGAAAGTAAAGGGAAGGGTTTGGAGGATTCAAACGCAATTGGAGACACGGATGTTTTTGGCGTGGTTCCGATAGGTGGTGCTATCATACATCCACGTTGATGGAGATTCAACCCACGAAGTGTAACGGTTGCGCGAGTCCACGGAGGGCTCCACCCACGAAGGGTCCACGAAGAAGCAACCTTGTCTATCCCACCATGGTCGTCGCCCACGAAGGACTTGCCTCACTAGCGGTAGATCTTCACGAAGTAGGCGATCTCCTTGCCCTTACAAACTCCTTGGTTCAACTGCACAATCTTGTCGGAGGCTCCCAAGTGACACCTAGCCAATCTAGGAGACACCAATCTCCAAGAAGTAACAAATGGTGCGTTGATGATGAACTCCTTGCTCTTGTGCTTCAAATGATAGTCTCCCCAACACTCAACTCTCTCTCATAGGATTTGGATCTGGTGGAAAGAAGATTTGAGTGGAAAGCAACTTGGGGAAGGCTAGAGATCAAGATTCATATGGTAGGATAGGAATGGAATATCTTGGCCTCAACACATGAGTAGGTGGTTCTCTCTAAATGGTATGTTGGAAGTGTAGGTTTAGTCTGATGGCTCTTCCACGAATGAAGAGGAGGTGGAGGGTATATATAGCCTCCACACAAAATCTAACCATTACACACAATTTACCAAACTCGTTGGACCGATTCAATAGACTCGGTCGACCGATTTAGCAAACCTAGTGACCGTTAGGATTTTCGGTTGGACTGACATGCAACTCGGTAAGACCGATTCGGTTAGGGTTAGGGCATAACGTAATCTTGGTAGGACCGATTACACAAACCTGGTGAAACCAATTTTGGTAATAACCTTTCCAGAGAGTTGGTCAGGTAAAATCGGTGGGACCGACGGTTTCTTTCGTGAGACCAAAATGTTACAAAAGGGAAACAGAGAGTTTACATTGCAATCTCGGTGGGACTGATCGCTCACTTCGGTTAGACCGAAACGTTACAAAGGGAAATAGAGAGATTACAATCCCATCTCGGTGAGACCGAGATCCCTATCGTAGAACTGATTTGCCTAGGGTTTGTGGCAGTGGCTATGACATTCAAACTCGGTGGTGCCGGATAGAAATAATCAGTGTGAACGATTTTGGCTTTAGGTTTAGGTCATTTGTGGATGTGAGAAAGTAACTGAGGGTTTTGGAGCATATCACTAAGCACATGAAGCAAGGGGCTCATTAAGAAACACCTCATCCCTCCTTGATAGTATTGGCTTTTCCTATAGACTCAATGTGATCTTGGATCACTAAATATAAAATGAAGAGTCTTGAGCTTTTGAGCTTGAGCCAATCCTTTGTCATTAGTCTTTTGAGGGATCCACTTTCATCATCCATGCCATGCCATTCATTGAGCTTTCCTGAAATAATAGTCTTGGAATAGCATTAGCTCAATGAGCTATATGTTGATATGAATTACCAAAACCACCTACGGATAGTTGTAGTTTCAATCTCCCCCTTTTTGGTAACTGATGACAACATATAGATCAAAGCTTCGACAAATGATAATAAGATTTAACAACATTGTCTCTTTGAGAAGTATGTGATAAGCAAGAGCTCCCCCTAAATTTGTGCATAGTTTAAGATTTGCTTTGGACTGCAAATGCACAAGGAATTAGGCTCATGGGTTACTTTTCCATGTCACATACATCTTGGTGGAGCGCTCAAAATGATAAAGATTGAATACATGCACTCATCACCAAGCAAAGTGAATGATCACATAGGATAGATAAGATAATATCATCAAACATGCATAAGTGTAGCTTATGATCAAACACATGATCATCAATGTCTCACAGCATAGTATCTCAAGCAATCAAAAGCAAATAAGTTTAACCACCAAAGCAAAGCAAGAGAGAACAAGAGCAACACTCTCTCGGTTTATGATCTATACATTTTCTCCCCCTTTGGCAACAAGTTCCCAAAAAGTTCATAGAAAATGCATAGTGCTAGATCAACTCTCAGGCTTGAGCTTCAGGTGGTGGTGTCCGGATAACTCCAAGAACGAAGGCTTCAGTTGAAGTAGATGGAGCTGGAGTTGATGCTGGAGCTGGTTGCACTGGAGCTGTAGGAGCTGTAGCTGGTGCAGATGATGTGGCTCTGGTGTCTGTCACAGGCACTGTAGCTGACCTCTGAGCTCTAGGCACTCTGGCAATTATATTAGTGGTAGTCTTGCCCTGCCTCTCCTGCATGTCATCCTCAGAGCTGCTCCACAACCGATCAATCTCGCCATTTTGACATCTAGATCATGGAATTTTAGTTCCATGATTCTTTCCATGCTCTCTTGATTTTGAGTGAGGGTGGCCAATCCCTTCTCAATCCTCAGAGATGATGCTATCAAGTAACCAAGCTGCTCCTGTTTGTTCTTCAAGAAATACTCACATGCCTCCTCTTGAGTTGGCATCTTGGCAGCCTTCTTTCCTTGCCTTCTCCTTCTTCTCTTGAGCTTGTACTGACGATGGTTCATTCTCATTCATGACAACCTGATTGTCCTCAAAATCTGAATCGAGAGGAAAATGTTCCTTATCCAATAGATATTTTCATGTGCCCATCTTTTGCCCTGGTTTACGGGGCAGAAGCAGTTCTCCCCACGGAACTCATATACGGGTTACCTCGAGTGCTCGCTATGATAAGCTTGAGCAAGAGCAATTGGGCAAGATGACACCACGCCCTTGAGGAAGATCGCCTCCGGCGGTCAGGAGAGCAAAGACGCTACCAAAGAAGCCTTGCGCTGCTACCATAGCCGCAAGTTTCATGCCCGGAGCTTTGAGGAACGCGACCTTGTTCTTCGGCACGTTTAGTGAGCCAAGAATTCCAGCAAGTTGACGCCAAAGTGGGAAGGCCCTTATCGGGTAACACGAGTCACCAGGCCCGGCGCAGTCCTGCTAGAGACCGAAGATGCCATTGCAGGAGCAACTCCTCGAACATCGAGCATCTTCGCAAGTTTTACCTATATAGGCGCGGCTGCTGGCCTCCCGCAAGCCACCTTCTTCGCATAAGCCTTGCCGGCAAGGCATGTAACCTTGGTACAAAGCCAGCAGAGACCCCGAGCATAAATAAACAAAGCACTCAAGGCTTCTAAGTTATAGCATGCATGCTAGGTTGAGTCTCTTCCTTGGTTAGGGTTGATAGAGCCTAGCGTGGCTAACCCCTAACTTAGAGCTCGAAAGCATCTCTGTTCTTCTCTGCCTTCTTTGGTTGGCACGGCACGTAAGTATTCTCGCCGAGCCGCTTTGGAAGAAAGGAACGGATCGGCCCTGCACTTCAAAGAAGCGAGAGTTGCCGGGGGCTGCAAGAACAAAGATCCATCCGCGGCAAGGCAAGGTTGCCGGGGGCTAAAGATCCAGATAAGTTCTCTATCCTCTATCGTGCATTTCGTTATGGACTGGGATACGTGAAACCCCGTTCTATCTCTCGAGCTAACGTGTTCTTTTCGCACCCAAGGATTATCCCCGGTCCGGATTTGGTCAGAGCGCAAAGAAAGAAGAGGAACGAGGGGCCTAAGCCCACCTGATCCCTGCCTCCGCCAAGGGCGTGAGAAAGGTCGAGCGAAGTGGGGAAACGGCAAGGCCTGTTGCCAGGCGAGAAAACATTTGTCTTAAAGATAATAAGGATTCACTCCTTGCCGTGGGTTCCTCCCGCGAACGAAAATCCCGGCAAACATCCCTTTTTCATTAAAAAAACATCCCGTACAGGTACAGTCCAAACAAAATGAAAAACATGAACAAGGGGGTTACAATTTCTAAAGTTAACAAAGGCCCGAGGGCTTACAAGACTAAAAAGATATAAGGTCCCATATTCCCTTTCTTGTCCCCCTCCCTAGGAAATGGAACCAAAAAGCAGAAGGGAAAAAGGGGTGCCTAGGCGAGCTACGAGTGGCAGAAGACACCAAGAGAGCATCTCGGTGGCCGTCCAAGGGCTGGATGCTGATGGCGGCGCCGGAGGCAGAGCTCGAAGACGAGGCGGCAGGACGTCAATACGCGACGAAGGCATCGGTGCCCGCGTACTCCAAATTGACGGCCTTGCCGACCGCCCTCTTCCTCTTCCACAGCCTCCCAACGCCAGCCGCCCAAGGAGACGACCCTGAGAAGTTCAAGGAGCCGGCGACACGGATGATGGGGTCGCCGGTGCCACTCGGAGCGGTGCCCGACACCTAGTCGGACCCGTCATCCTGCCGCCCGCTGCCTTTGTCATCGCTGCCGTTGTCTTCCTCGCCACTCTCGCTTGAGGAGGAATCTTCATTGTCGGAGGAGTTTCCACGCAGCACCTCACGCAAGTCCCGGCGTTCAAGATCTTGACGGAGAGGAGGCCACCCTCCATTAGTTTGAAATGGGGAGTGAGCCCATCCGTCAAGCTATGGAGACGAGCGAAGGTCTTCCACCATTGGTGTACATACAGACGGAGGGCGGGGAACTCGATGTCGCCCATGTGCTACGTTCCGCAACCCCTCATATGTAGCTGCAAAGGTTCGCAAGGATCCAACTCCATTTCTCATGCCCAAGATACGAACCTATCCTAAAGGAACTCAAAGGTCCCACCAAGGATAGAAGCACATCTTGAAGACGCTTTGCAAGGTGGATACCATTACATCAACATTACATAATAGATAGGATACAAACAAAAGGCATACAATGCCACACTAATACAACATCATCTTACATAAGAGCACCATCCGACTACGAATGAAACACAAATGTAAGCTTAAACGACATCCACCTCGCTAGCCCAGCTGCCGACCGAACCTATCCCCGATCGAAGAAGCAAAAGAAGAACTCCAAAACAAGTAAACATCGCCTCGTGTCAAGACCATCGCATAACATGTACCGCAGCTGTTGTTGTAGTAATCAGGAGCCACGAGGACTCAAAGAATCCCATTACCATGGGTATCAAGACTAGCAAAGCTTAATGGGAAAGGAAGGGGTAAAGTGGTGAGGTTGCAGCAGCGGCTAAGCAAGTATGGTGGCTAACCTATGCAAATAAGAGCGAGAAGAGAAGCAACGGAACGGTCATGAAGCTAGCAATGATCAAGAAGTGATCCTGAACTCCTACTTACGTCAAACATAATCCAAAACCGTGTTCACTTCCCGGACTACACCGAAAAGAGACCATCACGGCTACACACATGGTTGATGCGTTTTAATTCGGATCTGGTGTCAAGTTATCTACAACCGGACATTAACAAATTCCCGCCTACCACATAACAAGCTGCACGGCTCTCGAAAGTTTATACCCTGCAGGGGTGTCCCAACTTAGCCCATCACAAGCTCTCATGGTCAACGAAGGATATTCCTTCTCCCAGGAAGACCCGATTAGTCTCGGAATCCCGGTTTACAAGACATTTCGACAATGGTAAAACAAGACCAGCAAAGCCGCCCGGATGTGCCGACAAATCCCGATAGGAGATGCACATATCTCGCTCTCGTGGCACACCGGATGAGCCAGACGTCGGGTTGGCATAGACCTTGGTTGCCCAGGCGCCGACATCGCTTCGGTTCGGACCAACACTTAGAGAAGCACCGCCCGGGGGCTAAAATAAAGATGACCTCGGGTTGGCCGACCCAAGGAAAGGTATAGGTGGTGGTGAGGCAAATGGTAAAACCAAGGTTGGGCCTTGATGGAGGAGTTTTATTCAAAGCGAACCGTCAAGGGGGTCCCATAAATCACCCAACCGTGTAAGGAACGCAAAATCCGGGAACATAATACTCATATGACTGAAACTAGGGCGGCAAGAGTGGAACAAACACTGCATAAGGCCAAGTCCTCCACCCTTTACCAAGTATATAGATGCATTAATTAAATAAGAGATATTGGAATATCCCAACATAATCCTGTCCACCATGGAGCAATCTTCAACTTCACCTGCAACTAACAATGCTATAAGAGGGGCTGAGCAAAGCAGTAACATAGCCAAGCAACGGTTTGCTAGGAAGGGTGAAAAGGTTAGAGGCTGACATGTCAATTTGGGAGGCTTGATAGAACAAGGGATAGGTAGTGCAGCATAGCGATAGAACGAATCAACTAGCATATCAATGATAATAATGAGATCCAAGGTGATGGTCATCTTGCCTGAAATCCCGCAAGGAAGAAGAATGAGTCCATGAAGAAGACGAACGGATAAAGCCAAACCAAGCGTAGACGAACGAATCCTCACGATCGCAACGAAACGAAAACTATCGAGAAGAAGCACACAACATGGTAAACACACCACACATATACATGACATGATGCTCAACCAAGTATGATGCATGACAAGGCTATATGAAGCTACTCATGGCAAGAGATGATGCATACAAGGGCAACACATCAAAGCAAGTTAAATGAGGCCGGAAACAACATATAATAATTCCAGTAAGTCCTCATATGCAAATTTAGAAATTGGTCCAGAACTGAATATACCTTATGTTCAAGTTGTTAAAAAGCAAGTTAAGATGCACCAAGATGATCTACACGAGATTCTAGTCAAGTTACATATAAAGTTCATTTAGATCGGAGCTACGGCCTAGAAGATATGAGCAAAACAAGTTAAACATGGCATTGATGCAAAATGCATACAAACATCAAGCAAACACCTCAAAACAAGGGTGCAACATGATAATATGAAACTACAAGCAATTCTAAGCAAGTTTCATATAAAGCACACTCAAAACGGAGCAACGGTTCAACACATACACTCTATACAAGTTTAAAGGTCAAGCTGTCCAAAACAGCAACTAGGCATCTAACAAGCATCAAAACAATAATCTACAGCACCCCAACATAAAAACAAAAGGCATGGGAATTAAGTAAAGGTAAGCATGACAAAACATGAACACTGAGCTATCTCCGTAAAGCACTATAACATGCTCAAAAGGACATGGCAAGATTGCAAATAATAATAGCTTTACATACTTAGCGTAAATAATATCAAGTTGCAATGTTTAGAGCTATCAAACAACATGTTACAGTGAAGGTATATTGGCAAAGAAAGACATGGCATGATATTAATAAAGCTAAAGGACAAAACTCTCTTACTGAACTAATTCCAAAGATCGACAGAAAAGATGGTAGCATCCATGCAAACATGGCAAATGTATGATGATTCGCATATGGCAGAAACAATAATAAGTAGGCATGTTGGTGAGCTTGTAACTCTCACCACAAAGAAATACATGGCATGACAAAATGGCCAACAGTAAGATGGCATATTTATGAAGCTAAACTTGGAAAGAGCAAGTTCATAGGGTGCATGGATCACTAGCAAAACACATGGCCAAAACTGAACTTAATGTTAACTGGCTGACAGCAACATTATTTAGCAAGTTTGGAGCAAGATTACAATAATCTACAGTAGGCTATAAATGCAACCAGTGGCACGAATGGATATAGCATAGCATTTATAACAAAACATCTATAGTGAACATCTCCAGATTATGCATAGAATGACTTGTAGCAGCAGGTTTACAAAGCATCAAGATATAGCAGATTCAGCCTAGCAAAACAGCAACAGCAAGTACCATACTTCATGAGCTCGATGCACTCACTACAAGACTCAAAAGATACATGGATTGCATCACAAGAAATATGGTATGGTGTAGCTCAAAACTCATGTAGACATCAAGCTCATAAGATGCACACACAAAATGCAATGAAAAAGGCAAATCACCAAGTTCTCATAATGCATGATGTTAACATCATATAGCACTCTTGCAACGATGATTTATGATCAAGATGACCTCAAATGAACATGGTGCAATTGAATGAAATGAAGAGCATCTCACAATGAACATTTTTATATATCACGCACGCAAAACGGAGCTATATGCATGAAGTTATGATGCAATGAACTGGGCACCAGAATGCAATAATTTCAGGACTGTGGAAATTGCACCTCGGGGGAAAAGTCAACGGGGCACGAGAACCGAGGCTCGCCAGAGCGGGGCTTGCCGGAGATGGCGGGGAAGGAGGCGGGGCTCGTCGGAGAGGGCGGATCCGGGCGGCTCCTACCCGGATCAGACCGGTGGTGGGGTCCGGCAGCGAGGAGAAGGCCGGAGGCGGTGGGAGCCGGAGCTAGAGCAGGAGCTCGCCGGCGGAGCTCGGGTGGCCATGGCGGCGCCGGCGAGGTCGGTGGCGGAGCCGGCGACGAGGCTTGGCGCGGCGGCGCCGCGTGGAGGTGGCGACGGGCGAGGCGCTGCGGGAGGCAACGACGGTCGACGGCCTCGAGCGCTGGGCGTTCGGGCGGCGGTGGCGCGCACGAGGTCGCCGGCGGGAGCAAGCAGCATGGCGGCGGGCGCCACGGCGGCGATACAGTGATAGCAGGGTCGGGCGAGGCGCTGGGCGGCACGCTGGCCCGGCAGGCCTGCCCTGCTCATGGGCGCGGCGGCCCACGCATGGCGGCGGTGGAGTGGTTCCAGCCATGGCGAGGCTGACGTGGCGCTCCCCGATTCGTCGGAGCGACGTGTCCGGCGGACATGTCCGGCACGGATGGACATGTCCGGCGGTGCGAGGAGGAAGACTGCTAGGGTTTAGACCGCTAATTTCGGGGGGAGGGACTCATTTATAGGTAGAGGGAGCTAGGAGACTCCAAATGGGGTGCGGTTTTCGCCCACACGATCATGATCGAACGACCGAGAGCATGGAGGGGGTTTGGATGGGTTATTGGGCCACTTTGGAGGGGTGTTGGGCTGCACACAAAAGAGGCTTTTACAGTTCCCCGGTTAACCGTTGGAGCATCAAACGACCTCCAAATGGCACGACACTTGACATGCGGTATACTAGTGGTGTACCAAGGCCGCTTGACAAACCTCGGTCCATTCCGAGAATGTTTAACACCCGCTCACGAAAAGAGACAAGAAAGGGACGCCGGATGACATAGGAGTGCCGCATTGCAAAACGGAGAACGGGGAAAATGCTCGGATGCATGAGACAAACACGTATGCAAAATGAGATGCACATGATGACATGGCAATATGCAACACGCAAGCAAATGACATGGCAACGATGGTAAATAACTGGAAGACACCTGGCGCATCGAATCCGGGGCGTTACAACTCTCCTCCACTAACAAGAGATCTCGTCGCGAGATCTTAGGACCGACACGGGGAGGAAAAAGGATGAGGTGAAATGAGAAGAAAAGAGAGAGGATGAACAAAGTTGAGAGCACTGGGTAGGAAAAAGGAACAACGAATATGACGAGAATTGAAAGCTCACTGAATCAGATAGACTATGAAAACACTCCGGTTAGAACGAGGTAAGAAACGACTAAGACTGAAAGGATTTAGGCAGCACTCCGACTAAAACATGGAGGAATAGAAAATGAGCTTGAGAGGATGGAATGATACTTGACGAAGACATGACACAAAACCTCCAGAAAGAATTGAAAGAGTTGAATGAAAAAATGGAGAAGAAAATGACAACATGTGCCACGAATGAAATAGAAAGCAACCTCAGAAGAAAGGATTGAACGGAGTTGTTGAGAAAATCAACAACGAAAAGAATTGCTTGTTGTGGACTTATGGATAACATCTCAAAATTATGAGGTGATAACCGACCACGAGCGGAAAAGATTAAATAGCTGAGAAGAACGAAGAAATGCAAAACTCCGCTTCAAAAGAATACGGAGAATTAATTACACTTCGAGACGCGAGAAGAAAAGATACTTGACTTTCTCCAACAAGAAGCTTGATGGACTCTTGAAGAATGAATTAAATCATGAAGAATCACCATGAAGAACTCCGGTAACAAAAAGATTTTGAGATTGAATGAAGGATGAAAGAATAAGATGAGCCTTGCGATGATTTAGATGGAGGTTTCGATGAGATGGCCGAGGAAATTTGAACTCCGGAAAAGAAAAGATGAAAACATTTGGAACTAGAATTTATTCCTCACGAACAAACTCCGAAGGAAGGGATTACTCACTTTGAGGAAATAAGAATAAGATTTATTGTATGATTATCCTTCATCAAATTAAACTGATGACAAGCAATGGATTATGCATACTACTTATTCTTCTTGAAAAGGGTTGAGAAGTGACATATCGCAAACTTGAGAAGGTCTTCATGAACCACCGGTAGGATTGGAAAGAACGAATGAATTAATATGATAATCAAGGAAAAAGAATCTTGAACGAACCACCGTTAGAATTCGGAAATGACTGACGAAAGAGTATGAATCACCGGGAAGAATTAGAAGAATCAATAAGCTAGATGAGATTTAGATACAAGAGAACGAGAAGAACTCGAGCTGATTAAAGAACATTTGAACAAAGCGCCGGGTTAAATGGATAACGGTAGCTAAAATGTGAGGATGAAGAGTTCTTCTGGAATGATGGCCTCCGGTGAAAAGAAACAGAAATCAACTCCTGACATAATCCGGATGGGTAAGAAAAGAATATCTGACAAATGGAATAATTCGAGAGGATAACATGAAGCTAGAACCACGAAACTTCTCGAGAACAGACAAGATTTAGAGGAAAAAATCTTCTTCGATCTTCAAATGACGATGAGAAACACCACCAGAATTGTTCCGGGAGAATGACAAAGAAGAAGGGTAGAACCAAAGATGAAAAGAATTTGAAAGCGATCTTGGAGATGGCATCTGACTAATGAAATTCATTCTTACGTCAAACTCCGAAAAGAATTTGAGAATAGCTCCGGGAAATTAGAAGAGTTAGGTAAGATCCTGGGAAAAGACCTGTGGGTTAGGGCCCACTAAAAGAAAAGACCATTGGAAAGGGATGTTGAACAGATAGATGATGCACCTGAACAAATGAAATATTTGAATGAGGTGACACCCTCGAATTAATTCAACACGTATTTAATCTCTTGAGATGTCTTGAGCACTCCGGAAAGATAAACTGGCGAGACGCGAACGAGCAAGGGGAAAACATTTGAGTCAAGGAAAAGAATATGATCAACACCGAAAAACTTGAATTGAATCCACCGGAAAAGAAAGGGATGAAGAATGACGAATGAGAGGAGAATTCACCGGTTGAAATAATTGAGGGAAGCCTGAAGAGGCTCCGTACGAATGAAATTGATGCTCGAAACAGACTCAGGCTCCGGGAAGAAGAGGGTGGGAGGGCGGGAAAACAAAGGCAACTTGGAAGGGGAAACCGACGAATATCTTGAAGAGAAAACACCGGTTGAAATCATTGAGGAAAGAAAGCAAAGACTTTGCACGAGTAGGAAGGATACTCGATTACGGACTCTGGCTCCAAGGAGAAAAAGGGGAGGGCGTGTGGGAAAAGAAAACAACTAGGGATGGGGAAACAACTTCGTTGAGAGCGAACTGAGGATTGAACTTGGCAAGGATGAAGAGGCTCGAGTCAACTTGACAAGAAATGCACCGGATCAAAAGAGCTGAGAACGAACGAACGAAAAACTAACCACGTGATCCTAAAGAAAAATTTGAAGGGGAAGAGTAGTAATTCAAAACACCTACGTCAAGACTCCTTACCAGAGCGACGAAGGGGCAAAGGAGTAAAAAGAAATCCTACTCTCGATATAATTAGACTCCAAAAATAGTTTTCTTCTAGACTCGACAATGGCCAACTACTTAACAATCAAGGGGCTCCTATGGTTGGTCAAGGCTCGATACCAACTTGTCATGCCCAAGATGCGACCCTATCCTAAAGGAACTCAAGGTCCCACCAAGGATAGAAGCGCATCTTGAAGACGCTTTTGCAAGGTGGATATCATTATATCAACATTACATAATAGATAGGGATACATACAAAAGGCATACAATGCCACACGAATAAAACATCATCTTACATAAGAGCACCAAACGACTATGGATGAAACACAAACAGAAGCTCAAACGACAACCACCCTGCTAGCCCAGTGAGGGAGTCCTGGACTACGGGGTGTCCGGATAGCCGAACTATCATCATTGGCCGGACTCCAAGACTATGAAGATACAAGATTGAAGACTTCGTCCCGCGTCCGGATGGGACTTTCCTTGGCGTGGAAGGCAAGCTTGGCGATACGGATATGTAGATCTCTTACCATTGTAACCGACTCTGTGTAACCCTTGCCCCCTCCGGTGTCTATATAAACCGGAGGGTTTTAGTCCATAGGACACAACAACAATCATACCATAGGCTAGCTTGTAGGGTTTAGCCTCCTTGATCTCGTGGTAGATCCACTCTTGTACTACCCATATCATCAATATCAATCAAGTAGGAGTAGGGTTTTACCTCCATCGAGAGGGCCCGAACCTGGGTAAAAACATCGTGTCCCTTGTCTCCTGTTACCATCCGCCTAGACGCACAGCCGGGGACCCCTACTCGAGATCCGCCGGTTTTGACACCGACATTGGTGCTTTCATTGAGAGTTCCTCTGTGTCGTCACCGATAGGCTCGATGGCTCCTTCGATCATCATCAACAACGACGCAGTCCAGGGTGAGACTTTTCTCCCCGGACAGATCTTCAGATTCGGGCGGCTTTGTATCATGGGCCAATTTGCTTGGCCATCCGAGCAGATCGAAGCTACGCCCGGCCGCCAGTCGATTTGGAAGTCTGAACTTCATGGCTGACATCCGCGGAGACTTGATCTTCGATGGATTCGAGCCACAGTCGAGCGCGCCGCACTATCACGATGGGCATGATTTAGCTCTGCTGCCGGACAGTGCCCTGGGGGCCGCACACGAGTCCGCTCTGACCCTCAATTCGGAGCCGGCTGCGCAGATCGCGGACGGGTGGCTAGACACCGCCTCGGGCGCTGCAACCTCTACGGTGATGGAGCCGAATACTAACCTTGTCCCTTGTGAAGCTCGTGACTCCGAGGTGCCGGAGTCCTCGCCGGACTCCGAACCTCCCGCACCCCCTCCAATCTAATCCTATTGGGCGCCGATCATGGAGTTCACCGTTGCGGACATCTTTCAACACTCACCTTTAGGCGACATCCTGAATTCGCTAAAATATCTCTCGTTATCAGGAGAGCCCTGGCCGGACTGCGGTCAGGACGGTTGGGATGCGGACGACAAAGAAATTCAAAGCCCACCCACCACCCACTTAGTAGCCACTGTCGACGATCTAACCGACATGCTAGACTTCGACTCCGGATATCGACGGTATGGACGACGATGCCGGTGATGACCAAGAACCAGTACCTACTGGGCACTGGAAAGCCACCTCGTCATATGACATACACATGGTGAATATCCCAAAGAATGGGAATGGCGAGGGAACAGCGGAGGAAGACCCCTCCAAGAAAAAGCCTAAGAGCCGGCGTCAGCGGCGCCGCTCTAAATCCCGCCACAGCAAGAATGAAGATTCTGACACCGGAGTCAATAACACCCCTGCATAAAGGTGCGAAGACAACCCCTCCAAAGAAGATTCAGCGCAGAGGATTTGAGAAGCCAGCCCTCATGAGAGAGCGGCAGACGAAGAGGTAGAGGATGATAATTACATGCCTCCCTCCGGAGACAAGGCAAGCCTCGACGACGACGATTTTGTCATGCCTGAGGATCCCGTCAAACAAGAGCGTTTTAAACGCAGGCTTATGGCCACGGCAAGCAGCCTGAAGAAAAAGCAGCAACAGCTTAGAGCTGATCAAGATCTACTAGCCGACAGATGGACTGAAGTCCTTGCGGCCGAAGAGCATGAACTCGAACGACCCTCCAAAAGCTACCCCAAACGCAAGCTGCTCCCCCGATTAGAGGAGGAGGCATATAAACCTGCATCACCAAAGACACAATATACCGACCGACCACCTCGTGGTCATGCAGAGAGAGGCCTCTAGGCCCTCCACTAGAACCGCACTTCCGCACCGCCGAAAAGCACAAAGCCAGGGGAACACTCCATTTGCGAGATATATTGAGGATAAGGCAAGACAATCAAGATCGATCTACGGATCGCGGGCGCCTGCGATACGCGACGACATCCGTCGCGCGGACACGCAAAGTCCGCCGGGCCGAACACAAGAGACAAAGCTCGCTTGAGCTACGCCGTGATATAGCCCAACATGTAGGCGCCAGACACCCACTATGCTTCACTGCATAAAGTAATGGATCATCAAATCCAAGGGTTTAAACTCGTGAGTATTGAATCCTATGATGGCACAACAGACAACGCGCTTTGGATCGAAGACTATCTCCTTCACATCCACATGGCCCGCGGTGATGATCTCCACGCCATCAAATACCTCCCACTCAAGCTTAAAGGACCAGCTCGGCATTGGCTTAACAGCTTGCCGCCAGAATCAATTGGTGTTGGGAGGACCTGAAACCACATTCCTTGATAACTTCTGTGGCACGATGCAAAGCAACACCACCGACCGACGACCTAAGCCATATAATTTAGCAGCCAGACGAATCGCCGCATAATTCGACACGGTTCTTAACTAAGAAAAATCAAATCGCCGACTGTCCGGATGCGGAGGCCCTCGCGGCCTTCAAACATAATATCCGCGACGAGTGGCTTGCCCGGCACCTGGGACAGGAAAAGCCGAAATCCATGACAGCCCTCACATCTCTCATGACCCGCTTCTACGTGGGAGAGGACAGCTGGCTAGCTCGCAGCAACAACCTCAGCAAAAATTTTGGCAGTCCGGATACCAAGGACCGCAACGGCAGGTTGCGTCGCAACAAGCACAAACGCCGCATTAACGGTGACAATACTGAAGATACTGCAGTCAATGCCGGATTCAAAGGCTCCAAACCCGGTCAGCGGAAAAAGCCATTCAAAAGAACTACTCCGGGTCCGTCCAATTTGGACCAAATACTCGACCGCTCGTGCCAGATACACGGCACCCCCGAAAAGCTAGCTAATCACACCAATAGGGACTATTGGGTATTCAAGCAGGCAGGCAAGCTAATTGCCGAAAACAATGACAAGGGGCTGCATACCGATGACGAGGAAGAGACCCGACCGCCGAACAATAGAGGACAGAAGGGTTTCCCCCCACAAGTGCGGACGTTGAACATGATATACGCAACCCACATACCCAAGAGGGAGCGGAAGCGCACTCGTGGAGATATACGATGGAGCCAGTCGCCAAGTTCAACCCATGGTCCTCCCGCCCGATCACCTTTGATCAAGGGACCACCCCACCAAGATTCGCCACGGCGGATTCGCCGCATTGGTTTTAGACCCAATCGCCGATGGATTTCACTCACCGTAGTCCCGCTGACGGCGGCAAAGACTGAACCGCTTTATCAGATACAAAGGCGCAAGATGGGCATAGACCCTCAAGGATTAAACCCACAAAGACGACCTTCAAAGGAGTCATGCCAGTGTAGAGGCTAATTGTACAGTGCTCACCACACTTGAAGTGGTCTTCGATCACCGGATAACTTCCGGCGAGGAGTTAATCTTCGACATAGTTCCGCTCCGCAGCGGCTATCATGCTCGCTTTCGGACGAACCGCGTTTGCAAAGTTCAATGCGGTGCCGCACTACGCATACCTCAAGCTCAAGATGCCAGGCCCTCGAGGAGTCATCACGGTCAATGGAAACAATGAACGCTCTCTCGGAACGGAGGAACATACAGCGGCTCTCGCGTATACAGTGCAGCCTCTTAAGGCAATTCTCGAGTCCGCCGTTGTTTAAGCGGACACGCTAAACGCGCCCGAGTAACCTACAACAAGACCACCTGGCACGTTCCGAGCACGCGTAGCAATGCGGCCCCAAACCCAGCCCTTGCAAAATTGCAAGACTAATCCTTCGTGTACATCATTACGCTCTGGAGATACCATGGGCATAGGGGGAGGGGCACGACCACGACAGGCCCAGAATGCGGCTTAACCACACCAGGGGCTCCCAAGTGTGTCATTTCTGTTTCCTTTTTTTCCTCTTCTTACACACAGGATTCCGTTCACCAGAGGCCCTGTCCGGCAGTAGACCTGCCGAACTCACGATACAACAGCCAGGGAAGGAGAAAGGCTACGACGAGTATCCAGGTGGTCTCCATTACAAGCATTAAATCTGTTTTATACACCATTCTGCAGCCTACCCCTGGAGGGGGACATGTTTAATAGTCTCATCCCTTGCTTACCGTGACTATTTGTATCGCTCGCATTCATGGCAGATTCCTTGAATAAACAAAGGCATCGCTTTTGCTTATAATTGCATCCCTTTCTTACACATATGTTCATTTACGACATGTTGCATCCGTACACTTTGGTATGGCTAAATACACTAGGGGCTTAAGTTCCCACATTATGGTGTGATAAGTCCAACACTTTCACAAGTGCGGCACCCAACTTATAGCATTATATGCATCGGTTCAATCATGCACTACTAGGAAAAGCCTAGCAGCGCTGGTTTTGGTTTATTAGTAGCGCGGTACCAGCTACTAATAAGGCGCCATACTAACTTATAGCAATGAGCGCTGGTGCAACCAGCTACAGTTAACGATAGTAGTAGCGTGGTAGAAACCCGCTACTACTAATCTGTAATCTCTGAATTTTTTTTGGAATTTTTTCAAATTTTTTTTGAATTTTTTCCTAATTTTCAAATTCTCAATTATTTTAACCTCAAATCTCTAATCACCCCTCATCGCTGCTCAATTTAATCTCTAATCACCCTCATCATTCCAAATCATCTAACTTCCTGGACGGTCACCCATCCTCTCACTACTCCAAACCGAGCACGCTTAACTTCCCGGTTCTATTCTCCTCGCTTTCAAGTCTGCACTTGTTGTTTTCCTTACAATAGTAAGATGTCAATCCTATTAACCTCAGGAATTTAGCTTGAGCATGAAGTTACACATTTCAGTGTTTGAGTTTGAAACTATTGTTCTAAAAAATTAGTAACATTAATATTTCTTGAATAATTAGTTTGACCATAGTTTGACCACAGTTTGACCAGATTTGACCACAGTTTGACCATAGTTCACCAGATTTGACCAAAATTCAAAAAACTAAAATAATTATTTAGTAACACTAATATTCTTGAATAATTAGTTTGACCATAGTTTGACCAGATTTAACAAAAATTAAAAAAAACTGATTTTTTTTGAATTTTTTTGCCTCCAGATCTTAAAAGCCCCGTAACTTTTTTTCTGTTAGGCTTTTTCATATAAAAAACTTTTTCAACCGAGTTCGTATGCAAAAGTTATGGCCATTTTACAAATTTCCAGAGAGATTTTGCAAATAAAGTCGAAATTCATATTTGTAAATTTTCCCAACAACTAGACCACATATCACATAGGAAACTTATTTTCTTTTATTTTTTTGACATTTTTATCATTTTCTTTTATTTTTTTTAAAACTGAAAAGGCGGTCCACGGGGAGGGGGGGGGAGACTTTGCCAAATAGGCCAGACCCCGCGCTACTACTATGACAGACGATAGCGATGAGCGGGTTTTAACCTCGCTACTATTAAGTTGATAGCGATGCGCTGGTTTAACCTCGCTACTACTAACCCGCCATCGCAATCAACTTAGTAGTAGCGAGGTTAAAACCCGCTACTACTATGGCATATCCCGGGGGCACGGTAGAGATCGCTTAGTAGTAGCGAGGGTTACAAACCCGCGCTGCTGCTATCAACTTAGTAGTAGCGAGGTTTTTAACCCTCGCTGCTGCTAAGATTCGGTGTATAGCCTTTTCCCTAGTAGTGATGTCTTGGGTCAATAGTTGGGTTTGCCCGGCTCCCATGCTTTGGTACCTTATGTTCCGTTATATCGGCTAAGGTAGCGCTGGGAGAACCACTGCGATTGCGCCCCAGTTGAGTTGGGCGAGCGCCTCACTAGAGAAAGCTAAAACTGACCGTCATGATGAGGCAAGAGTCGGTCGCTGTTCGAGAGGTTTTTTCGAGTCCCTAAAGACTTATGCCGCTTAGAGCGAGGAACCGCCTTGTCCGTCCAGCGTGATAGCGCCTGATTCGCCTTCCGAACACTAGGGGCTTCACCAAATTTAAAATTATAGAATTCTATGGCTAAGTGAGAGTGTTCACACTATAAGTCCGGTTGCCTTGTTCGTTGTGTTGAACGCCTCCTAGATGGACCCAAAATGGGAACAACAATACCAAGTTTATCCCGAACATCCCAAAGACTGTGGCATGGGGGCTGAAGCCGACGACTTGCCATCTCTCGATTTGATAAACAGCCGCATGTAAGGTAATATTTTAAATTAACAAGCGGTTCTTAGCGATACGAACAAAGTTTTCAGCAAGACAGATAACAAAATGCTAGTCTACTCAAATATTACATCTTTAGAGCACTCACCCGCAATAATGCGGGCACCTTTAGGACACCCTTATAATACATCTCGGTGTGCGATACTCCTTGCCCGGGCGGTGGCGCTGGCATCACAAGCTTCTCATTCCATCTTGCCACAAAGGCACCTTAGCACAGCAAGGCCCGACGGCACCTTCAATGCAAAGCGGAGTGCTTGATGACTTCAACCCATGGACAAGCATCCACCACCGCCGCACCAGCCAAGTAGCTCCTGTGCATGGCCTCCTTGGGCCACAAATTAACTATAAGGCCCTTCATGGCCTGTTCGCCACCTTAGGAGCTCGACCAGCTGCTTCACTGGTCGCTAAGGGGCACTGATGTCCGCCTCAAGATATCGAGACCAGAATACCTTCTCCGCCGAGCCCCTCCTCGGCTCAGAGAAAGTGGCAGATCGACAAAGGCAAGGGGCAGATCTGCGAATGTTCCCGAGAGCTCTGAATTTGGGTAAGTAATAGGTAATTCACTTTAGCATGCTTGCTTTGCATGAAGAATGCCTTACCCGCCGCTATTTTCTTCAAATCCTCGATTTCTGGAGGGCCTTAGGGCATCGGCCTTAGCGGCTTTGGCACTCTCAAGAGTCGACGCAAGCTCGGACTCGAGTTCGAGTCACGCCCAAACTCTCGTGCTTTTCCACGAGAGCCCGGAGCTCTTGCTGACCTCCTCCACCCGCCTCCTGCTTCTCTCGCTGGCTCGCCTCATGCCGCATTGCATTCAGCCATGGACACCGCCTCATTTGGGGTTGCCACCTGCTCAGAGCCTCCGAGTACCCACGTTATCCTTGTTATTTCTCTTGCAACCAAATCCTTTTCTCAGAAGGTACTACTTTAATACGGTGTTACTCACCTTCCTTGTCCTCGAGCTGCTTGGCACGGCCGAGCTCGCCTCGGACCGCCGAGGCTCTGCTTCAAGGTATTGACTCCATGGTCAAGGGCAGAGGTCAAGAAGCAGCCCCTGCATTCCCATATGGACATATTTTTAAGACTCATGCATATATATTTTAGATCCTCATCCGCTTTTGTTTCCAACACCAACCGAGCATCGTGGGCTACTGCCTATGCGGTACTATATTACATATCTTAAAATTCTTACCTCAAAGCCTGTTAGAAGGTCATTGCAGTTCGGTCAGCCCGCTCTTGGCGAGCTAACCTTCAATCACCGCACTCATGACAAGGTGGTGTTCTTCTTGATGGAAGCGCCGTTAAGCGCCTCAAGAAGTTATCCGCACCTCCAGCTTGACGGAGGCCGCCGGTGTTACAGCCTTGCCCTCTTACGAAGGGGCCGCCACGGACTTCGAACCACCGCAGTTCCGGTGCGGAGTCCAGGCAAAGTCCGGAGGTTGCCTGCGGGCATTCCCGCACCTCCTCCTCCTGGTGGGTCCTTCCGGATCCCATCTCGGTGTCGCCGGCGTCACACGGTGGAGGCGGTCGAAGAGAATCCATATCCGACGTGCCCAAGGACCCGCCGACAAGCGGGAAGATCGCCTTGGGTGGACTACAGGGTTGTATGCGGCATTAGAAAGACACCATGTGACAAAAAGAAAAATTATAACTCATCTAGGAGTCCAGATACTTACGATCTCGCTAGGGGCTTGGCCCTTGAGGGCCACTCCTCGTCGCCGTCGCCGATGTTGGCGGAACAGTCCGGGAAGGGTCCTTCCTTCTGATTCTTCGGCCTCCCTCGCTGGGGAGGCCTTCCTCTTCTTCTCCCCGCTTAGGAGAGGCCTCTTTCTTCTCCTCCTCGTCCTCGTGGAGGAGTCCTCCTGAGTCATCTGACGATGAGTCCGACACCACATTCGACGCCGAACTCCTTCAGTTCCCGTGGCCTTCTTCTTGGCCTTCTTCTCCCAACTACGTAAAGTGCGGGACCAGCAGCCTCACAAACGGGCATCCGCCGGGTCCTCTCGAAGGGAGCCGACAGCTAACTGCCGGGATGTCGCCTGCCAGCCTATTAAAGGTATTGGGAGTTTAGATCCCACATAAAATCAAAACATGAAAAGCAATTGTCCCATAAAGGATAACATGGCTTACCTCGCCACCGGACATCATGAAGCTAACCGCGATCTTCGTAGCGGATGCGGAGCTTCAGCGCTTTGAACAAGCACCTCCGTGCATCTTCTTCGAGTGTCAAGAGCCCGCCAAGGCCCGTGCAGTGCCGATCAAACTCCCACAAATTGAAGTCCCGTTTGGGAGGGGAGAATCCGGGACGAGCATGACTGGATCACGCTGACAAGCTTGAGCTTGTTCACTGTGGTCTGGAGACAGATCGAGTCCGGTCACTCTTCCAACTACCCCAGAGCAGGCCCTTCTCTTTCCAGGAGGTGAGCTGCATGGGGATGCCAGATCTGAATTGGGGCCATCGCCCATTTAGGGTCACGCGCGCGTGATGTAGAACCACCCCGATTGCCACCCTTTGATGGATTCCACGAAGGCACCTCAAGCCTAGTGACGCTGGGCACTTTGCCCACCATGGCGCCTCAAGACTCCGCTTGGCTGCCCTTCACAACCTTCGCTTGACATTGAAGGTCTTTAGCCACAAGCCGAAGTGGGGCTGGACGCAGAGGAAGGCCTCGCACACGACGATAAATGCCGAGATATTGATGATGAAATTTGGGGCCAGATCGTGGAAATCCAGGCCGTAGTAGAACATGAGCCCCCGGACAAAGGGGTGGAGGGAAGCCTAGTCCATGGAGGAAATGGGAAGGAATACCACCTCTCATGGGGCCTGGGGTGGGATGAGCTGCCCCTCGCCGGGAGCCGGTGCGTGATGTCGCTGGACAGATATCCGCGCTATGCAGCTTGATGTGCCCTCCAGAACGGAGGAGGCCATCCACTTGCCTCCCACTCCGACATGGCTGGAGAAGGTCGAGGTGAGATGTGCGGACTTGGGCGCTGGAGCTCGAAAAGCGCGGAGATGGATAAGCAAAGGAGGAAGAAGGCGAGTTAAAAGGTGGATCCTTATCCCTTATATATGGGCGGATGAAACTATGCGTCCCTACCGGCCCGGTAAAACTCGCTTATCTCCCAAGCGCCGCAATCAATGGTGCGTTGGGTTACCCACGTCCGTATTGATGGGAATCCCGGAATAAGGGGAACACGATCTCGCTTTGACAAGACGTGTTAAGGAAACCTCTTCGCTAAACGCTACCGAGGTGGTATAATAAAATGATTCGAGTAAAAGCTTGGTTGTGGTGTGACGCCATGCCACAAAATACGCCAACAGATTGAACTTGTGTAAATATTATTCTCTACGGTGGTATGTGGAATTTATTTACGAGCCGCACACTATCCCGGTGTTCACGATCTTCTATGAATTATTCGAGGAGGAACCAGCCTTGCAATGCCAAGACAATATGCGCGCCAGACTAAATCGTCATTGAAGCCTGGTTCAGGGGCTACTGAGCGAGTCCTGGACTAGGGGGTGTCCGGATAGCCGAACTATCATCATCGGCCGGACTCCAAGACTATGAATATACAAGATTGAAGACTTCTTCCCGCGTCCGGATGGTACTTTCCTTGGCGTGGAAGGTGAGCTTGGCGATACGGATATGTAGATCTCCTGCCATTGTAATCGACTCTTTGTAATTCCTAGCCCTCCGGTGTCTATATAAACCGGAGGGATTTAGTCCATAGGACACAAGAACAATCATACCATAGGCTAGCTTCTAGGGTTTGGCCTCCTTGATCTCGTGGTAGATCCACTCTTGTACTACCCATATCATCAATATCAATCAAGCAGGAGTAGGGTTTTACCTCCATCGGGCCCGAACCTGGGTAAAAACATCGTGTCCCTTGTCTCCTGTTACCATCCTAGACGCACAGTTCGGGACCCCCTACCCGAGATCCGCCGGTTTTGACACCGACACCCAGGCTGCCAACCTGGAACCTATCCCCTAATCAAAGAAGAAGCAGAAGAAGAACTCCGAAACAAGTAAACATCGCTCTTGCGTCAAGACCATCGTGATAACCTGTACTCAAGAATCTGTTGTAGTAATATGTGAGCCACGAGGACTCAGCATTCCCATTACCATGGGTATCAAGACTAGCAAAGCTTAATGGGAAAGGAAGGGGTAAAGTCGTGAGGTTGCAGCAGCGGCTAAGCAAGTATGGTGGCTAACTTATGCAAATAAGAGCGAGAAGAGAAGCAACGGAACGGTCGTGAAGCTAGCAATGATCAAGAAGTGATCCTGAACTCCTACATACGTCAAACATAACCCAAAACCGTGTTCACTTTCCGGACTCCACTGAAAAGAGACCATCACGGCTACACACACAGTTGATGCGTTTTAATTCGGATCTGGTGTCAAGTTATCTACAACCGGACATTAACAAATTCCCATCTGCCACATAACCGCGGGCACGGCTCTCGAAAGTTTATACCCTGCAGGGGTGTCCCAACTTAGCCCATCACAAGCTCTCACGGTCAACGAAGGATATTCCTTCTCAAAGGAAGACCCGATCAGTCTCGGAATCCCGGTTTACAAGATATTTCGACAATGGTAAAACAAGACCAGCAAAGCCGCCCGGATGTGCCGACAAATCCCGATAGGAGCTGCACATATCTTGTTCTCGTGGCACACCGGATGTGCGACGTCGGTTGGCATAGACCTGTTGCCCAGGGGCGCCGGACATCGCCGTTCGACTAGCACTTAGAGAAGCAATCGCCCGGGGCAAATAAAGATGACCTCGGGTTGGCCGACCCAAGGGAAAGGTATAGGTGGTGGTGAGGCAAATGGTAAAACCAAGGTTGGGCCTTGCTGGAGGAGTTTTATTCAAAGCGAACTGTCAACGGGGTCCCATAAATCACCCAACCGTGTAAGGAAAATAAAATCCGTGAACATAATACCGATATGACGGAAACTAGGGCAGCAAGAGTGGAACAAAACACCAGGCATAAGGCCAAGTCTTCCACCCTTTACCAAGTATATAGATGCATTAATTAAATAAGAGATATTGTGATATCCCAACATAATCATATCCACCATGGAGCAATCTTCTACTTCACCTACAACTAACAACACTATAAGAGGGGCTGAGCAAAGTGGTAACATAGCCAAGCAACGGTTTGCTAGGAAGGGTGAAAAGGTTAGAGGCTGACATGTCAATTTGGGAGGCTTGATAGAACAAGGGATAGGTAGCGCAGCATAGCGATAGAACGAAGCAACTAGCATAGCAATGATAGTAATGAGATCCAAGGTGACGGTCATCTTGCCTGAAATCCCGCAAGGAAGAAGAACGATTCCATGAAGAAGACGAACGGATGAAGCCGAACCAAGCGTAGAAGAACGAATCCTCATGATCGCAACGAAACGGGAACTATCGAGAAGGACACAACATGGTAAACACACCACACATATACATGACATGATGCTCAACCAAGTATGATGCATGACAAGGCTACATGAAGCTACTCATGGCAAGAGATGATGCATACAGGGGCAACACATCAAAGCAAGTTAAATGAGGCCGAAAACAACATATAACAATTCCGGTAAGTTTTCATATGCAAATTTAGAAATTGGTCCAGAACTGAATAAACCTTATGTTCAAGTTGTTAAATATCAAGTTATGATGCACCAAGATGATCTACACGAGATTCTAGTCAAGTTACATATAAAGTTCATTTAGATCGGAGCTACGGCCTAGAAGATATGAGCAAAACAAGTTAAACATGGCATTGATGCAAAATGCATACAAACATCAAGAAAACACCTCAAAACAAGGATGCAACATGATAATATGAAACTACAAGCAATTCTAAGCAAGTTTCATATAAAGCACACTCAAAACGGAGCAACGGTTCAACACATACACTCTATACAAGTTTAAAGGACAAGCTGTCCAAAACAGCAACTAGGCATCTAGCAAGCATCAAAACAATAAGCTAAAGCACCCCAACATAAGAACAAAAGGCATGGGCATGAAGTACAGGTAAAGCATGACAAAACATGAACACTGAGCTATCTCCAGAAAACACTATAACATGCTCAAAAGGACATGGCAAGATTGCAAATAATAACAGTTTACAGACTTGGCAGAAATAATATCAGGTTGCAATGTTTAGAGCTATCAAACAACATGTTACAGGAAGCTATAATGGCAACGAAAGGCATGACATGATAATAATGAAGACAAAGAACAAAACTCCCTTACTGAACTAATTCCAAAGATCGACAGAAAAGATGGTAGCATCCATGCAAACATGGCAAATGATATGACAGATTCAGACATGGCAGGAGTAGGCATGTTGGTGAGCTTGTACCACTCACCACAGAGCAATACATGGCATGACAAGGTGACCAACAGTAATATGGCATATTTAGGAAGCTAAACATGGCAAGAGAAAATTCATAGGGTGCATCGATCACTAGCAAAACACATGGCCAAAACTGAACTTAATGTTAACAGGCTGACAGCAACATTATTTAGCAAGTTTGGAGCAAGATTACAACAATCTACAACAGGCTATAAATGCAACCAGTGGCATGAATTGATAGAACATAACATGTACAACAAAACATACTTAGTGAGCATCTCCAGATTATGCATAGAATGACTTGTAGCAAAGAGGTTTACAAAGCATCAAGATATAGCAGATTCAGCCTAGCAAAACAAAGAACAAAGAAGTACCCTACTTCATGAGCTCGATGCACTCACTACAAGACTCAAAAAGATACATGGATTGCATCACAGTAAATACGGCATGGTGTAGCTCGAAACTCATGTAGACATCAAGCTCATAAGATGCACACACAAAATGCAATGAAAAAGACAAATCACCAAGTTCTGTTAACAGGCAGCAGTTAACATCATATAGCACACTTGCAACGATGATTTGGGCATCAAGATGAGCTCAAATGAACATGGTGCAATGGAATGAAATGAATAGCATCTCACAGTGAACTTTTTTATATATCATGCACGCAAAACGGAGCTATATGCATGAAGTTATGATGCAATGAACTGGGCACCAGAATGCAATAATTTCAGGACTAGAAATTGCACCTTGGGGGGAAAGTCAACGGGGCACGGTGTTGGGGAACGTAGTAATTTCAAAAAATTTCCTACGCACACGCAAGATCATGGTGATGCATAGCAACGAGAGGGGAGAGTGTTGTCTCACGCACCTCGAGACCCGGCGAAGCGATCACAACGAGAGGAAGTAGTCGACGTTCTCCTCGCGATCCGACCGATCCCGCGCCAAGCTCCGCGCCCCAGTTCTTGACACACGATAGCTCGATGACGCCCCTCGACTCGATCTAGCCGAGTGTCGAGGAGAGTTCCACAAGACGACGGCGCAGGACGATCTTGATGTTCTACCGGCGCAGAAGCTTTGCCTAAGCTTCATGACGATATGACCGAGGTGGAATATGGTGGAGGGGGCACCGACACGGCTAAGGAACGATCCGTAGATCAAACTTGTGTGTTCTAGGGTGCCCCTGCCCCGTATATAAAGGAGGGAGGGGAGGTGCGGCCGGCCCAAGGGAGGCGCTGCTGAGGAGTCCTACTCCCACCGAGTAGGACTCCCCCCTTCCTAGTTGGAGTAGGATTGGGGAGGGGAAGAAGGAAGGCGCCGCCCCCTCCTGTCCTATTCGGACTAGGGGAGGGGCGCGCGCCTGCCCTGGCCGCCCCTCCTCTTCTCCCTCGAGGCCCACTAAGGCCCATTTAGTTCCCGGGGTTCCGTAACCTCCCTGATTCTCAGAATTCTCGATTTCACCCGCAACCATTCAACTCCAAATATAGGCTTCCAATATATCAATCTTTATGTCTCGACCATTTCGAGACTCCTCGTCATGTCCGTAATCACATCCGGACTCAACTTCTTCGTACATCAAAATACATAAACTCATAATAACTCGCCATCGAAACCTTAAGCGCAGGGACCCTACGGTTCGAGAACAATGTAGACATGACCGAGACACGCCTCCGGTCAATAACCAACAGCGGACCTGGATGCCCATATTGGTTCCTACATATTCTACTTAAGATCTTTATCGGTCGACCGCATAACAACATACGTTGTTCCTTTGTCATCGGTATGTTACTTGCCCAAGATTCGATCGCCGGTATCCAATACCTAGTTCAATCTCGCTACCGCAAGTCTCTTTACTCGTTCCGTAATACATCATCTCACAGCTAACTCATTAGTTGTAATGCTTGCAAGGCTTCAGTGATGTGTATTACCGAGAGGGCCCAGAGATACCTCTCCGACAATCGGAGTGACAAAACCTAATCTCAAATAAGCCAACCCAACATCCGCCTTTGGAGACACCTGTAGTACTCCTTTATAATCACCCAGATTACGCTGTGACTTTTGGTAGCACCAAAGTGTTCCTCCGTAAACGGAGTTGCATAATCTCATAGTTACAGGAACATGTATAAGTCATGGATAAAAGCAGTAGCAACATACTAAACGATCGTGTGCTAAGCTAATGGAATGGGTCATGTCAATCAGATCATTCTACTAATGATGTGACCTCGTTAATCAAATAATAACTCTTTGTTCATGGTCGGAAACATAACCATCTTTGATTAACAAGCTAGTCTAGTAGAGGCATACTAGTGACATATTGTTTTGTCTATGCATTCACACATGTATCATGTTTCCTGTTAATACAATTATAGCATGAATGATAAACATTTATCATGAAATAAGGAAATAAATAATAACTTTATTAGTGCCTCTAGGGCATATTTCCTTCATCCTCCCACTTGCACTAGAGTCAATAATCTAGATTACATAGTAATGATTCTAACACCCATGGAGTCTTGGTGCTTATCATGTTTTGCTCGTGGAAGAGGCTTAGTCAACGGGTCTGCAACATTCAGATCCGTATGTATCTTGCAAATCTCTATGTCTCCCACCGACTAAGTCCCGGATGGAATTGAAGCGCCTCTTGATGTGCTTGGTCCTCTTGTGAAATCTGGATTCCTTCGCTAAGGCAATTGCTCCAAAGATTGTCACGAAGATTTTCATTGGACCCGATGCACTAGGTATGACACCTAGATCGGATATGAACTCCTTCATCCGCACTCTTCATTAGCTGCTTCCGGCTGCTATGTACTCCGCTTCACATGTAGATCCTGCTACGACGCTTTGTTTAGAACTGCACTAACTGACAGCTCCTCCGTTTAGTGTAAATACGTATCCGGTCTGCGATTTAGAATCGTCCGGATCAATGTCAAAGCTTGCATCAACGTAACCATTCACGATGAGCTCTTTGTCACCTCCATATACGAAAACATATCCTTAGTACTTTTCGTATTTCAGATGTTCTTGACCGCTGTCCAATGATCCACTCGGATTACTTTGGTACCTCCTGCTAAACTTATAGCAAGGCACACATCAGTCCGTACACGAAGATTGCATACATGATAGAGCCTATGGCTGAAGCATAGGGAACATCTTTCATTTTCTCTCTATCTTCTGCAGTGGTCGGGCATTGAGTCTTACTCAACTTCACACCTTGTAACACAGCAAGAACCCTTTCTTTGCTTGATCCATTTTGAACTTCTTCAAAATTTTGTCAAGGTATGTGCTTTGTGAAAGTCCAATTAAGCGCCTTGATCTATCTCTATAGATCTTAATGCCCAATATGTAAGCAGCTTCACCGAGGTCTTTCATTGAAAAACTCTTATTCAAGTATCCCTTTATGCTATCCAGAATTCTATATCATTTCCGATCAGCAATATGTCATCTACATATAATATCGTAAATGCTACAAAGCTCCCACTCACTTTCTTGTAAATACAAAGCTTCTCCAAAAGTCTATATAAACCCAAATGCTTTGATCACACTATCAAAGCGCTTATTCCAACTCCGAGATGCTTGCACCAGTCCATAGATGGATCGCTGGAGCTTGCATACTTTGTTAGCTCCTTTGGATCGACAAAACCTTCTCGTTGCATCATATACAACTCTTCTTCCGTAAATCCATTCAGAATGCAGTTTTACATCCATTTGCCAAATTTCATAATCATAAAATGCGGCAATTGCTAACATGATTCGGACAGACTTAAGCATCGCTACGGTGAGAAGGTCTCATCGTAGTCAATCCCTTGAACTTGTCGAAACCCTTTGCATAAGTCGAGCTTTGTAGATAACAATATTACGGCGCCGGTCTTCTTCTTGAAGATCCACTTGTTTTCTATTGCTTGCCTACCTCGGCAAGTCAACCAAAGTCCATACTTTGTTTTCATACATGGATCCCATCTCGATTTCATGGCCTCAAGCCATTTTATGGAATCTGGGCTCACCATCGCTTCTTCATAGTTCGTAGGTTCATCATGATCTAGTAGCATGATTTCCGAACAGGATTACCGTACCACTCAGTGCGGATCTTACTCTGGTTGATCTACGAGGTTCTGCGGAACTTGATCTGAAGTTTCATGATCAACATCATCAACTTCCTCACTACTTGGTGTAGATGTCTCGAAACCGGTTTCGCGACAAACTACTTTCAAGTAAGGAGAAGGTACTATTACCTCATCAAGTTCTACTTTCCTCCCACTCACTTCTTTCGAGAGAAACTCCTTCTCTAGAAAGGATCCATTTTAGCAACGAATGTCTTGCCTTCGGATCTGTGATAGAAGGTGTACCCAACTGTCTCCTTTGGGTATCCTATGAAGACACATTCGATTTGGGTTCGAGCTTATCAGTTGAAGCTTTTTCACATAAGCATCGCATCCCCAAACTTTAAGAAACGACAACTTTGGTTTCTTGCCAAACCATAGTTCATTAGGTGTCGCCTTAACGGATTTCGACGGTGTTCTATTCAGTGTGAATGCGGCCGCCTCTAGAGCATAACCCCAAAACGATAGCGGTAAATCAGAAGAGACATCATTGATCGCACCATATCTAGTAAAGTACGATTCGACGCTCGGACACACCATTACGCTGTGGTGTTCCGGTGGCGTGAGTTGCGAAACTATTCCGCATTGTTTCAAATGCGACCAAACTCAGAACTCAAATATTCACCTCCATGATCGATCGTAGAAATTTAATTTTCTTGTTACGATGATTTTCAACTTCACTCTGAAATTCTTTGAACTTTTCAAATGTTTTAGACTTATGTTTCATTAAGTAGATATACCCATATCTGCTTAAGTCATCTGTGAAGGTGAGAAAATAACGATATCCGCCATGAGCCTCAACATTCATCGGACCACATACATCTCAGTATGTATGATTTCCAACAAATCTGTTGCTCTCTCCATAGTACCGAGAACGGGTTCTAGTCATCTTGCCCAAGAGGCACGGTTCGCAAGTGCCAAGTGATTCATAATCAAGTGACTCAAAAGTCCATCAAGATGGAGTTTCTTCATGCGCTTTACAATCGATATGACCTAAACGGCAAGTTGCCACAAATAAGTTGCACTATCATTATCAACTCTGCATCTTTTGGTTTCAACATTATGAATATGTGTATCACTACTATCGGATTCATCAAAATAGACCACTCAAGGGTGCATGACCATAAAAGATATTACTCATATAAATAGAACAACCATTATTCTCGATTTAAATGAATAACCATCTCGCATCAAACAAGATTCAGATATAATGTTCATGCTCAACGCAGCACCAAATAACAATTATTTAGGTCTAAAACTAATCCCAAGGTAGATGTAGAGCTAGCGTGCCGACCGCGATCACATCGACTTTGGAACCATTTCCCACGCCGCATCGTCACCTCGTCCTTTGCCGTTGTTCGCTAATCCGTAGTCCCTGCTTCGAGTTGCAAATATTAGCAACACAACCAGATCAAATACCCAAAGCATCTGCGAGCTCTAGTAAGGTACACATCAATAACATGTATATCACATATACCTTTGTTCACCTTGCCATCCTTCTTATCCGCCAAATACTTGGGGCAGTTCCGCTTCCAAAGGACTACCGCTTGCGGAGAAGCACTCGGCCAGTGGCTTAGGTCCAGACTTGGGTTTCTTCTCCCGAGCAGAACTTGCTTGCTGTTCTTCTTGAAGTTCCTTCTTCTTCCCTTTGCCTTTCTTCTTGAAACTAGTGGTCTTATTGACCATCAACACTTGATGCTCCTTCTGATTTCTACCTCCGCAGCCTTTAGCATTGCGAAGAGCTCTGTATAGTCTTTACTAACCCTTGCATATTATAGTTCATCACGAAGCCTTTGTAGCTTGGTGGCGTGATTGAAGAATTCTCATCAATGACACAATCATCCGGAAGATTAACTCCCAATTGTGTCAAGTGATTGTAATACCCGACATTTTGAGTATGTGCTCACCGATGTAACTATTCTCCTCCATCTTGCAGCTATAGAACTTATTGGAGACTTCATATCTCTCAATCCGGGCATTCTGTTGAATATTAACTTCAACTCCTGGAACATCTCATATGCTCCATGACGCTCAAAACGTCGTTGAAGTCTCGGTTCTAAGCCGTAGCATGGCACATCAACTATAGAGTAGTCATCGCTTTGCTCGCCAGACGTTCTTAACGCCGCCGGTTGCTCATCAAGAAGAAGTTCGCACCCAGCGGTGCATCCAGACGTAACTCTTCTCATGCAGCAATGAGGATAATCCTCAAATTACGGACCCGATCCGTAATTGCTACCATCATCTTTCAACTTTGCTTTCTCAAGGAACGATTAAAATTCAACGGAACAACAAAGACGAGCCATCTATCTACAATCAAACATAAACAAGCAAGATACTATCAGTACTAAGTTCATGATAAATTTAAGTTCAATTAATCATATTATTTAAGAACTCCCACTTAGACAGACATCTCTCTAGTCATCTAAGTGATCACGTGATCCAAATCAACTAAACCATAACCGATCATCACGTGAAATGGAGTAGTTTTCAATGGTGAACATCTTATGTTGATCATATCTACTATATGATTCACGCCGACCTTTCGGTCTCCGTGTTCCGAGGCCATATCTGCATATGCTAGGCTCGCCAAGTATAACCCGAGTATTCTGCGTGTGCAAAACTGGCTTGCACCCGCTAGATGGACGAGAGCTTATCACACCGATCATCACGTGGTGTCCGGGCACGATTTAACTTTGGCAACGGTGCATACTGGGAGAACACTTCTTGATAATTTAGTGAGAGATCATCTTATAATGCTACCGCTAATCAAAGCAAGATAAGATGCATAAAGGATAAACATCACATGCAAATCAATATAAGTGATATGATATGGTCATCATCATCTTGTGCTTCGTGATCTTCATCTCCGCAGCACCACCATGATCACCATCGCCACCGGCGTGACACCTTGATCTCCATCGTAGCATCGTTGTCGCCTCGCCAATCTTATGCTTCTCGACTATCGCTACCGCTTAGTGATAAAGTAAAGCATTACAGGCGATTGCATTGCATACAATAAAGCGACAACCATATGGCTCCAGCCGATTGCCGATAACTTCGGTTACAAAACATGATCATCTCATACAATAAAATATAGCATCACGCCTTGACCATATCACATCACAACATGCCCCGCAAAAACAAGTTAGACGTCCTCTACTTTGTTGTTGCAAATTTTACGTGGCTGCTACGGGCTTAAGCAAGAACCAGTCTCACCTACGCATCAAAACCACAACGATATTTCGTCAAATAGACTCCGTTTAACCTTCTCAAGGACCGGCGTAGCCACACTCAGTTCAACTAAAGTGAGAGAGAGACACCCACCAGTCACCTTTAAGCAACGAGTGCTCGTGGCGGTGAAACCAGTCTCGCGTAAGCGTCTGCAGTAATGTCGGTCAGGCCGCTTCATCTCACAATACCGCTGAACCAAAGTATGACATGCTGGTAGGTAGTATGACTTGTATCGCCCACAACTCACTTGTGTTCTACTCGTGCAAAACATCAAACCATAAAAACCTAGGCTCGATACCACTGTTGGGGAACGTAGTAATTTCAAAAATTTCCTACGCACACACAAGATCATGGTGATGCATAGCAACGAGAGGGAGAGTGTTGTCTACGCACCCTCGAGACCCGGCGAAGCGATCACAACGTAGAGGAAGTAGTCGACGTTCTCCTCGCGATCCGACCGATCCGCGTTACATTCGCGCCCCGAGTTCTTGACACACGTACAGCTCGATGACGCCCCTCGTACTCGATCCAGCCGAGTGTCGAGGGAGAGTTCCGACAAGACGACGGCGTGGGACGATCTTGATGTTCTATCGCGCAGAAGCCGCCTAAGCTTCATGACGATATGACCGAGGTGGAATATGGTGGAGGAGGGCACCGCACACGGCTAAGGAACGATCCGTAGATCAAACTTGTGTGTTCTAGGGTGCCCCTGCCCCAGATATAAAGGAGGGAGGGGGAGGTGCGGCGGCCCAAGGGAGGCGCTGCTGAGGAGTCCTACTCCCACCGGGAGTAGGACTCCCCCTTCCTAGTTGGAGTAGGATTGGGGAGGGGAAGAAGGAAGGCGCCGCCTCCTTGTCCTATTCGGACTAGGGGAGAGGGGCGCTGCCTGCCCTGCCGGCCCTCCTCTTCTCCCTCGAGGCCCACTAAGGCCCATTTAGTTCCCGGGGGTTCCAGTAACCTCCGGTACTCGATAAATTCGATTTCACCCGAACCATTCCGAACTCCAAGTATAGGCTTCCAATATATCAATCTTTATGTCTCGACCATTTCGAGACTCCTCGTCATGTCCGTGATCACATCCGGACTCAACTTCTTCGTACATCAAAATACATAAACTCATAATAACTCGCCATCGAAACCTTAAGCATGCGGACCCTACGGTTCGAGAACAATGTAGACATGACCGAGACACGCTCGGTCAATAACCAACAGCGGGACCTGGATGCCCATATTGGTTCCTACATATTCTCTGAAGATCTTTATCGGTCGACCGCATAACAACATACGTTGTTCCCTTTGTCATCGGTATGTTACTTGCCCAAGATTCAATCGTCGGTATCCAATACCTAGTTCAATCTCGTTACCGGCAAGTCTCTTTACTCGTTCCGTAATACATCATCTCACAGCTAACTCATTAGTTGTAATGCTTGCAAGGCTTCAGTGATGTGTATTACCGAGAGGGCCCAGAGATACCTCTCCGACAATCGGAGTGACAAAACCTAATCTCGAAATACGCCAACCCAACATCTGCCTTTGGAGACACCTGTAGTACTCCTTTATAATCACCCGATTACGCTGTGACGCTTGGTAGCACCAAAGTGTTCCTCCGTAAACGGAGTTGCATAATCTCATAGTTACAGGAACATGTATAAGTCATGGATAAAAGCAGTAGCAACATACTAAACGATCGTGTGCTAAGCTAATGGAATGGGTCATGTCAATCAGATCATTCTACTAATGATGTGACCTCGTTAATCAAATAACAACTCTTTGTTCATGGTCAGGAAACATAACCATCTTTGATTAACAAGCTAGTCTAGTAGAGGCATACTAGTGACATATTGTTTTGTCTATGCATTCACACATGTATAATGTTTCCTGTTAATACAATTATAGCATGAATGATAAACATTTATCATGAAATAAGGAAATAAATAATAACTTTATTATTGCCTCTAGGGCATATTTCCTTCACACGGGAACCGAGGCTCGCCAGAGCGGGGCTCGCCGGAGATGGCGGGGAAGGAGGTGGGGCTCGTCGGAGAGGGCGGATCCGGGCGGCTCTTGCCCGGATCTGACCGGAGGCGGGGTCCGGCGACGAGGAGAAGGCCGGAGGCAGTGGGGGCCGGAGCTAGAGCAGGAGCTCGGGTGGCCATGGCGGCGCCGATGAGGTTGGTGGCGGAGCCGGCAACGAGGCTTGGCGGTGGAGGGCGCCGCGGTGGAGGTGGCGACGGGGCGAGGCGCCACAGGAGGCGACGACGGTCGGCGGCCTCGAGGGCGGGACGTTCGGCGGTAGCGGCGGCGCGAGGTCGCCGGGCGAGGCGCAGGGCACGCAGCGGCGGGCGCCGCAATGCACCGAGGGCGGGGTCGGGTGGGCGCGGCGGCGTGGCTGGCCCCCACGGCCTGCCCTAGGCTCGCGGGACGGCGGGAGGCGCGGGCGGCGGGCGCTCACATGGCGGCGGCGAGGATGATGTGGCGCTCCCCGATTCGTCAGAGCGACCTGTCCGGCAGACATGTCCGGCGCGGATGGACATGTCCGGCGGCGCGTGGAGGAAGACTGCTGGGGTTTACACCACGAATTTCGGGGGGAGGGACTCATTTATAGTTGAGGGAGCTAGGAGACTCCAAATGGGGTGCGGTTTTCGCCCACACGATCGTGATCGAACGACCGAGAGCATGGAGGGGGTTTGGATGGGTTATTGGGCCACTTTGGAGGGGTGTTGGGATGCACACAAAAGAGGCTTTTACGGTTCCCCGGTTAACCGCTGGAGCATCAAACGACCTCCAAATGGCACGAAACTTGACAGGCGGTCTACCGGTGGTGTACCAAGGCCGCTTGACAAACCTCGATTCATTCTGAGAATGTTTAACACCCGCTCATGAAAAGAGACAAGAAAGGGACGCCGGATGACATAGGAGTGCCGGATTGCAAAACGGACAACGGGGAAAATGCTCGGATGCATGAGACGAACACGTATGCAAAATGAGATGCACATGATGACATGGCAATATGCAACACACAAGCAAATGAAATGGCAACGACGGCGAATAACTGGAAGACACCTGGTGCATCGAATCCGGGGGCGTTACAACTTCCCACGCGAATGGAGTCGGGAGGCGAAGGCGACGGCGCGGGGGCTGGCGCAGCCTAACGAAGAACTCGCATGTATTGTCCCCAGCGTGGCCCTCCATCGAAGGAGGGGCTACCGGTGGAGGCGATGCTAATCTATCGCCCGTCCTTCTCTCCCTCGAGCACCACAACGGCCTCGACCTCACACCCTCCCCCTCCCTCTAGCGGTCGGCTCCGCCACTACGAGCTCTTGGGGAGGAGCGATGCGCTGTCTGGCTGAGACCCTCGCCGCCACCGATGATGCATCGCCACGCCCCCTCGGCATAGCAGAAGAAGAAGGGAAGCAGGAATGGGGAGAGGCAAATGGCGAAGAGTTGAGAGGCACCATTCCTCCCGCTCCCCTCTTTATAAAGGGGCGGGGGCGAGGCTCGGCCGCCCACTCTCAGCCAATTCGGCTCGTTGAAGTGACAGCAAGCGGGATCATCGACCGCCCTCCCTCCTCCATTGAAGGCGCGTGGGAAACGACCCGCACGCGCGCGACTTCCCATGTCCCGCGCGCCTGCCATTTGCTCTGCATTATGCATGCAGCGAACGTGGCGCAAGGGGCGGGCGAAGTGGGACGTGTGGAACAACGGTTCCCAAGCGAGGGCAGTAAATGGGAGGCGGCCCTGCGGTCTCAAAGAGACACGCAAGCCGCCTCTTTACTGTCCACCACAAGGTGACACCAGCATGCCCACGTCATACATGGGTCGTGTGGAAGCGCAGCGGACGGAGCAGTGGCCGCGGTAAAAATCCGCCCCAACTACCCGCGCACCGTTCTGGGCCTGGCCCAACAACGTGCTACGCTTATGTATGGCCCAGGCCCGGGGGCTCCTGTCGGTGTACAAAAGTAGGGGCCCTGCTTTTGACCCCTTTACTTGTGCACGGGCAGTCACAGCCTCCCGCCACGGCTACACATAACAGGACAGGAAGAGGGAGCTGGAGAGAAGCCGAAGCCGCAAGGCAAACAGAGTAACGACAGGGACCAAGGCCACAAAGACTGAATGGGCGAAGCAGGTCTCCCCGGCAAGGACCCTTGCCGGGGCGGCTCGCCCACACCAGCTGAGTGAGCCACCCTTGAGCCCAGCAAACGCCAGACAAACGCGTTGAGGCAGGGCTCAGGAGGCACCTCCTTGTGGCATGCAGATCTTTGTGAAGACATAAGATGAACAAGATCAAATGAGGATAGGGGGCAACCATCCTTACCGAAGAAACTCACAAGACCCCCGACAAGAACCTTGCCGGGGAAGCCAGCGCGCCACGGCAAGACCCTTGCCTGGCCACCCGGCAAGACACTTGCCGGGTCACCCGGCAAGACCCTCGCCAAGCGCACCGGCAGGGCCACTGCCAGGCCCGAGCCAGCCAAGTCTTTGCCGCCGTTCGCATGCAGCTACCGACCCAGCCAGCTGGGCAGGCACCTGTGTGGCAACATGCAGCTCTTCATGGAGGCTCCACCACTGCGCCACCTCAGCTGTCTGCCTGCCTACATGGCAACGCATGCATCGCTGGCCAGGGCGCGTGTCGAAGCAAAGAGGAGCAGCGACGGACGGGACGGGCCTCGCTCCCGTCCCCAATAAAGCGAAGGGACACCTAAGCCTCGCATCAAATGTGTCTTGTCCTATAATACGAGTGATAAGCTCGCAATGCTGTAGCACTTTCCACCTCCTGTGTGCCACAGTGGCAGCCCCTTTCACCTATAAAAGGAGGCCCATGGCACACGAAGAAAGGATTTGGCTCTTTGGAACCATGCAGCACCTAGAGCTAGTTCAAGAGCTCAAGAACACTAAATACATCCACCAAAGCAGGATCGTAGGGTTTTACGCATCTTTGCGGCCCGAACCTAGGTAAATCCCTTTGTGTTGACCGCTAGTCCCACTCTTCTCACGATCCCCACGCCCCGCAACCGTAGAAGGGATTCCAGTGATCCCATAGGTGTCGTTTCCCGCCTACATACGGCAATTCATCGGGGAGTATATGGGCCTTATTGGGCTTTAAGGGAAAGAGAGAGAGGCAGGCCGCGCCCCCCCCCCCCAATGCCTAGTCCGAATTAGACTAGGGGGAGGGGCTGCGCCCCCTCCTTCCTTCTCTTCTCTTTTTCCTTTCCTTGACTCCTACTCCTACTACATGGAAGGGGGGAATCCTACTCCCGGTGGGAGTAGGACTCCCCTTGGGGCGTGCCTAGGAGAGCCGGCCTCTCCCCCTCCTCCACTCCTTTATATACGTGGCCAGGGGCACCCATAGACACACAAGTTGATCTGTTGATCTCTCCCTGCCGTGTGCAGTGCCCCTCTCCACCATATTCCACCTGGGTCATATCGTAGCGGTGCTTAGGCGAAGCCCTGCGTCAGTAGCATCATCAACACCGTCATCACACCGTCGTGCTGACGGAACTCTCCCGCAAAGCTCTGCTAGATCGGAGTTCGTGGGACGCCATCAAGCTGAACGTGTGCTGAACTCAGAGGTGTCGTACGTTCGGTACTTGGATCGGTCGGATCGTGAAGACGTACGACTACATCAACCACATTTTGCTAACGCTTCCGCTTTCGGTCTACGAGGGTACATGGACAACACTCTCCCCTCTCATTGCTATGCATCACCATGATCTTGCGTGTGCGTAGGAAAATTTCGAAATTACTACGTTCCCCAACAGTGGCATCCGAGCCAGGTTTTATGCTTAGATGTTATATGCACGAGTAGAACACAAGTGAGTTGTGGGGCGATACAAGTCATACTGCTTACCAGCATGTAATACTTTGTTTCGGCGGTATTGTTGGATGAAGCGGCCCGGACCGACATTATGCATACGCTTACGCGAGACTGGTTCTATCGACGTGCTTTGCACACAGGTGGCTGGTGGGTGTCAGTTTCTCCAACTTTAGTTGAACCGAGTGTAACTACGCCCGGTCCTTGAGAAGGTTAAAACAACACTAACTTGAATGAGTTATCGTTGTGGTTTTGATGTGTAGGTAATAACGGTTCTTGCTTAGCCCGTAGCAGCCATGTAAAACTTGCAACAACAAAGTAGAGGACGTCTAACTTGTTTTTGCAGGGCATGTTGTGATGTGATATGGTCAAGACGTGATGAGATATAAGTTGTTGTATGAGATGATCATGTTTTGTTGAAGTTATCGGCAACTGGAAGAAGCCTTATGGTTGTCTCTTTATTGCATAAGATGCAAGCGCCAAATAATTGCTTTACTTTATCGCTATCTGATAGCAATAGTTGCAAGAGCAATAGTTGGCGAGACGACCATGTGATGACACATTGATATAGATCAAGATGATGGAGATCATGGTGTCATGCCGGTGACAATGGAGATCATGACGATGCTTTGGAGATGGATATCAAAGGCACAAGATGATGATGGCCATATCATGTCACATTTTTTGATTGCATGTGATGTTTATCTTTTATACATCTTATTTTGCTTAGTTCGGCGGTAGCATTATAAGATGATCTCTCACTAAATTTCAAGGTATAAGTGTTCTCCCTGAGTATGCACCGTTTCAAAAGTTCTTCGTGCCGAGACACCACGTGATGATCGGGTGTGATAAGCACTACGTTTAAATACAACGGGTGTAAGACAGTTTTGCACACGTACAATACTTGGGTTAAACTTGACGAGCCTAGCATATGCAGATATGGCCTCGGAACACTGAGACCGAAAGGTCGAGCGTGAATTAGATAGTAGATATGATCAACATAGTGGCGTTCACCATTGAAACTGCCCCATCTCACGTGAGTGATCGGACATGGTTTAGTTGATATGGATCGCGTGATCATTTAGATGACTCGAGGGATGTCTATCTAAGTGGGAGTTCTTAAGTAATATGATTAATTGAACTTTAATTTATCATGAACTTAGTCCTGGTAGTATTTTGCAAATTATGTTGTAGATCAATAGCTCGCGTTGTTTCTCCCCTATGTTTATTTCGATATGTTCCTAGAGAAAACTAAGTGGAAATATGATAGTAGCAATGATGCGGACTGGGTCCGTGATCTGAGGTTTATCCTCATCTCTGCATAGAAGAATTATGTCCTTGATGCACCGCTAGGTGATAGACCTATTGCAGGAGCAGATGCAGACGTTATGAACGTTTGGCTAGCTCAGTATGATGACTACTTGATAGTTTAGTGCACCATGCTTAACGGCTTAGAATCGGTACTTCAAAGACATTTTGAACGTCATCGACCATATGAGATGTTCCAGGAGTTGAAGTTAATATTTCAAGAAAATACTCAAGTTGAGAGATATGAAGTCTCCAACAAGTTCTATAGCTAAAAGATGGAGGAGAATTGCTCAACTAGTGAGCATGTGCTCGATTATGCAGGTACTACAATCGCTGAATCAAGTGGGAGTTAATCTTCCAGATAAGATAGTGATTGACAGAGTTCTCTAGTCACCTTCACCAAGTTACTAGAACTTCGTGATGAACTATAGTATGCAAGGGATGACGAAAACGATTCCCAAGCTCTTCGTGATGTTGAAAATCGACGAAGGTAGAAATCAAGAAAGAGCATCAAGTGTTGATGATTGACAAGACCATTAGTTTCAAGAAAAGGGCAAAGGGAAAGAAAGGGAACTTCAAGTAGAATGACAAGCAAGTTGTCACTCCCACGAAGAAGCCCAAAGCTGGACCAAAGCCTGAAACTGAGTGCTTCTACTACAAAGGCAATGGTCACTGGAAGCGGAAATTCCCTGAATATTTGGTAGATAAGAAGGATGGCAAAGTGAACAAGGGTATATTTGATATACAGGTTATTCATGTGTACCTTACTAGTGTTTATAGTAGCCCCTGAGTATTTGATACTTGTTCAGTTGCTAAGATTAGTAACTCAAAAGAGGAGTTACAGAATAAACAGAGACTAGTTGAGGGTGAAATGATGATGTGTGTTGGAAATGGTTCCAAGATTGATATGATCATCATCGCACACTCCCTATACTTTCGGGATTAGTGTTAAACCTAAATACATGTTATTTGGCGTTTGCGTTGAGCATGAATATGATTTGATCATGTTTATTGCAATATGCTATTCATTTAAAGTCAGAGAATAATTGTCCTTCTGTTTACATGAATAAAACCTTCGATGGTTATACACCCAATGAAAATAGTTTGTTGGATCTCGATTGTAGTGATACACATATTCATAATATTGATGCCAAAAGATGCAAAGTTGATAATGATAGTGCAAGTTATTTGTGGCACTGCCGTTTGGGTCATATCGGTGTAAAGCACATGAAGAAACTCCATAAAGATGGATTTTTGGAATCACTTGGTTATGAATCATTTGATGCTTGCGAACCGTGCCTTTTGGGCAAGATGACTAAAACTCCGTTCTCCGGAACAATGGAACGAGCTACTGACTTGTTGGAAATAATACATACCGATGTATGCGGTCCAATGAGTGTTGATGTTCGTGGCGGGTATCATTATTTTCTGACCTTCATAGATGATTTGAGCAGATATGAGTATATCTACTTAATGAAGCACAAGTCTGAAACATTTGAAAAGTTCAAAGAATTTCAGAGTTAAGTGGAGAATCATCGTAACAAGAAAAAAAAGTTTCCATGATCTGATCATAGAGGAGAATATTTGAGTTACGAGTTTGGCCTTCATTTAAAAACAATGTGGAATAGTTTCACAGCTCACGCCACATGGAACACCACAGCATAATGGTGTGTCTGAACGTCATAACCGCACTTTATTGGATATGGTGTGATCTATGATGTATCTTACCGATTTACCACTACCGTTTTGGGGTTATGCATTAGAGACAACTGCATTCACCTTAAATAGGGCACCATCAAAATCCGTTGAGACGATGCCTTATGAACTGTGGTTTGGCAAGAAACCAAAGTTGTCGTTTCTTAAAGTTTGGGGCTGTGATGCTTATGTGAAAATTTTCAACCTGATATGCTCGAACCCAAATGGGAGAAGTGCGTCTTCATAGAATACCCAAAGGAAACTGTTGGGTACACCTTCTATCACAGATCCAAAGGCAAGATATTTGTTGCTAAGATGGATCCTTTCTAGAGAAGGAGTTTCTCTCGAAAGAAGTGAGTGGGAGGGAAGTAGAACTTGATGAGGTAATTGTACCTTCTCCCGAATTGGAAAGAAGTTCATCACAGAAATCAGTTCATGTGATTCGTACACCAATTAGTGAGGAAGCTAGTGATGATGATCATGAAACTTCAGATCAAGTTACTACAGAACCTCGTAGGTCTTCGAGAGTATGGTCTGCACCAGAGTGGTACGGTAATCCTGTTCTGGAAGTCATGTTACTAGACCATGATAAACCTAAGAACTATGAGGAAGCGATGATGAGCCCAGATTCCATGAAATCGCTGGAGGCCATGAAATCTGAGATAGGATCCATGTATGAGAACAAGTGTGGACTTTGGTAGACTTGCCCGATGATCGGCAAGCCATAGAAAATAAATGGGTCTTCAAGAGGAAGACGGACGTTGATAGTAGAGTTACTATCTACAAAGCTTGACTTGTCGCAAAAAGGTTTTCGACAAGTTCAAGGTGTTGACTACAATGAGATTTTCTCAATTGTAGCGATGCTTAAGTCTGTCCGAATCATGTTAGCAATTCCCACATTTTATGAAATATGGCAAATGGATGTCAAAACTGCATTCCTTAATTCTTTTCTTAAAGAAGAGTTGTATATGATGCAACCAGAAGGTTTTGTCAATCCTAAAGGTGCTAACAAAATGTGCAAGCTCCAGCGATCCATCTATGGACTGGTGCAAGCATCTCGGAGTTGTAATATACGCTTTGATAAGTTGATCAAAGCATATAGTTTTATATGAACTTGCAGTGAAGCCTGTATTTACAATAAAGAGAGTGGGAGCTCTACAGCCTTTCTGATAAGTATATGTGAGTGACATATTGTTGATCAGAAATGATGTAGAATTTTTTCTGGAAAGCATAAAGGAGTGTTTGAAAAGAGTTCTTTAAAAGAAAGACCTCAGTAAAGCTACTTACATATTGAGCATCAAGATCTATTGAGATAGATCAAGACGCTTGATAAGATTTTCAATGAGTACATACCTTGACAAGATTTTGAAGTAGTTCAAAATGGAACTATCAAAGAAAGAGTTCTTGCTGGTGTTGCAAAGGTGTGAAATTGAGTAAGACTCAAATCCCGACCACGGCAGAAAATAGAAAGAGAATTAAAGTCATTCCCTATGCCTCAGTCATAGGTTCTATAAAATTATGCCATGCTATGGACCAGACCTATTGTATACTCTGCCCTGGTTTGGCAAGGGAGTATGTAAGGGCACATTTATCCCTAAGTGTTTTGGTGATTGATGACAATACTCGTGCGGACTAATCGTGTGCCTTGAGTCCCACAGATACTTCTTCATTAGGCACAAGACGATTCGGTGCCCCTCGGAGCTAGTGAAGCCAGCGTTGTTCTACATTTCTCTTTGGTGGAGTTGAGTCGTAGGAGAGCCGTACTATTAAGAGGGGGTCCGCGTCGGAAAGGTAGGGTGGAATCACACGTACACTTGTCCCTCCTTCCCTTGCACCTTGGAGCTACCCATCGTTATCATGGTTGTGCGAAAAACTGACGACTACTGCTGTACTTGCGGTAGTACCGCAAGTACCAGCGGTAGTACCGCGGCAGGCCACGGTAGTACCGCCCCTCGGTGCGGTAGTACCGCGGTACCTTGGCCTAGTGCCGCTCCAGCGATAGTAGTGGCGGATGTAATTTTTTACATCTGCCCCTCACGGTAGTACCGCTCCGTTGGCGCGGTAGTACCGCCAAGACTCTGCCTAGTGCCGCCCGGTGCGGTAGTAGGGCGGATGTAATTTTTACATCCGCGACACCTGATAGTACCGCTCGCTCTGCTGTAGTAGTACTGCTGGGGCCCACGGTAGTACCTCTCCTTGGAGTTGTAGTACCGTGGCCCTTACGCTTAATACCGCTAAGTCGCGGTAGTAGGCGCGGATGTAATTTTTTACATCCGTGCCTACCACGGTAGTACCGTGTCGGGTTTTTGCACCACCCTAGTTTTTGCGGAAGTAGGCACAGATGAAATTTATTTCGTCCGCGCCCTTCCCAGGCCGTGACCCTCCTGCCTTGCGGTAGTACCGCAAGGGGGAGCGGTAGTACCGCGCCAGCAGTAGTACCGCTCCTAGCTCAGGCTTGGTCCGGCCTGTGGAGCTGCCACGGTAGTACCGTGGTCTCACACGGTAGTACCGCGTGTTGTCGCGGTAGTACCGCTCCCCTGGAGCGGTAGTACCGTGAGTCGCGGGCAGAACTAGTGGATAATGGTTGGATCTTTTCCCCGACTATATAAGGGATGTCTTCTACCTCTAGTTGTCTACCTCTTCCACCTCTAAGCTCCATTGTTGCCCCAAGCTCCATTTTCGCTCGATCTCTCTCCCTAGCCAATCAAACTTGTTGATTTGCTCGGGATTGGGTGACAAGAGCCCGATCTACACTTCCACCAAAGGATATTTGATTCCCCCCACTTATCCCTTGCGGATCTTGTTACTCTTGGGTGTTGAGCACCCTAGACGGTTGAGGTCACCTCGAAGCCATACTCCATTGTGGTGAAGCTTCGTGGTGGTGTTGTTGTTGGGAGCCTCCGATTGTTGTGGAGATTGCCCCAACCTTGCTTGTAAAGGTTCGGTCGCCGCCTTCAAGGGCACCAATAGTGGAATCACGGCATCTCGCATCGTGTGAGGGCGTGAGGAGAATCTGATGGCCCTAGTGGCTTCTTGGGGAGCATTGTGCCTCCACACCGCTCTAACGGAGACGTATTTCCCTCAAAAGGAAGGAACTCCGTAACACATCCTCGTCTTCACCGTCTCCACTCTTGGTTATTTCGTGCCTTTACTTTTGCAAGCTTACTTATTGTTACATCTCTTGCTTGCTTGCGTGCTAGTTGTTATTGCATCATATAGGTTGCTCACTTAGTTGCATATCTAGACAACCTATTTGTTGCAAAGTTTAATTTGGTAAAGAAAAGCTTAAAAATTGTTAGTTGCCTATTCACCCCCCTCTAGTCAACCATATCGATCCTTTCAATTGGTATCAGAGCCTCGTCTCTTTATTAAGGACTTTACCGTCCGAAGAGTATGGTTGACACCCACGATGGTGTGGAGGAACACTCCGGTGTGAATCCTATCTCATCTTCGGCCGAAGGGGGAACCTTGGTCTCTCGTGAGGAGTTCAATGTGGCTTTGGACACATTGAAAACCTCCATGACGGCCGAGGTTAAAAGCATGTTTAATGATTTCTTAGAGGGACTTAAACTATCTACCGCACCTATGAAAGTGGGTGATCCCACTAACAAGGTGACGGATGCTTTCTCCGATAAGGGGGAAGCTAACAATGAAAAGAGTCCTTCTACTAGTGGTAGAAATGGCACCGGCATCTTTGCCCATGTGGAACCCCCGGTCTATGGAGGGCCTATCCCCTCCACTCATTTGAATCATGCCGGTCCACCTCGTAAGTATGAAAAAGGTGTAGATTTTGATAATTGGGTCTATCGCTTTAAGCGTCATTTGAAACATGTGAACACTAACCTTTGGAGAGTCATTGAAGAAGGTTTTTATCCTCATGACCCAAGCAACTTCACCCCTCGAGAAGCCGTGGACAATCAATTCAATGAGAGTGCTCTTCATCATTCAAGATGCAATTCTTCCCAAGATCTCCTCACCTTCGACCCCACGCCGTGGCTAAAGAAGCATGGAAATGTGTTGAGGGCCTCTATCGTGGAAGTGCTAGCATTCAATGGTCCAACTATGAAGTGGTGCAAGATGAAGCCGACGAGTTTGCAATGAAAGAAGATGAAGAACCTCGTGAGCTCTTTCGAAGAGTAACCAAACTCGCGGTGGCACTTCGAGATCATGGAAGCAAGGATACGGATGACAATTGGATCAAGCGAAAGTTCCTCAAGGCCATGATGCCCTACAACAAAGCCATGTCCTCCGTCATTCATCAACGACCGGACTTCCACACCATGACCTCAAGTGAAGTGTTGGATGAGTTCGTTGCAATGAACATCTTGGACAAGACCGCCGAAAATGCGGTGCTCCGTTCTCAAAGAGCTAAGAAGCCTAACCTTGCCTTGAAGGCCAAGGTCATTGTTGAAGAAGAGGAAGAAGTGGAAGATGAGGAAAGCAACCCCGAAGACACCAAGTTCGACTACCATGAGCACATGGCCCTTGCTTCAAGACAATTTTGGAGCAAGAAGAGCTCAAGACCCAACTTCAACAAGAATAACTCAAGTGGCGTCAAGGGCAAGCAACGAGTTAGAACTTGCTTCAACTGTGGCAATGTGAGCCATTTCGTTGCGGATTGTCCTTACGAGAAGAGGGAAGACAATGGTGGCAAGTTCATTCGAAAAGACAAAGCCAAGTCCATCCCCAACAAGAACAACTTCGCCAAGAAGACTCCCACTCGTGGGTTGGTGGTTCAAGAAGAATACCAAGAGGATGATGATGATGATGAGAATGAAGAAGCAACGGCCATGGCATCCATTGCCATTGCTACTCCTCGGGTGTCTCTCTTCGAATCACCCAACGAAAACATCACCGCTAGATGCCTCATGGCGAAGGCTTCAAACAAGGTAACCCCCAACATCACAACCACCATCATTTCTAATCCCTCCGTGGAGGATTGCATTGATGGACATGTTGAGTCTAATGAGGAAGTGAATGAATTAGAGTCCTTCATGAGTAAGCTCAAGGGAAAGTCCAAGAAGCACTTTGTTGCTCTCTTGGAACAACTTGGTGAGGCCAATAACATGATCGAGGCTCACGAAGAAACCATCTCCAAGATGGAAGGTCATAGTCGTGACTATGCCGATGAGATATTGGATCTCTCAAATTCTCTTGAGGAAGAGAGTGTGCATCGTTTGACTCTTGAGGAGTCACACAATGATGCCCATGCTAAGTTAAAGAAAAATCTTGATCATGCTCTTGTCATGACTCGTGTGCTAACCTCCGAGAAGGCTAAACTTGGGGTTGATCATGCTAGACTCAAAGAGGAGTTTGAGATACTTGACAAGGCCCACAAGGTCTTAAAGGGTACTCATGCTACCCTCAAAGAGTCTCATGCTCAACTCCAAGTTAAGCTAATCAAGGAAAAAGCCACCTTTCCTCATATGGTATTAATTGATAATGCATGTGCTACTAACCCTTGTTGTGAGCATGTGCATCTTGTGGAGGAAAATGCTAAGTTGAAGGATCAACTTGAGAAGGGCCTTGTGACTTGCATTCAAGGTGAGAAAAACCTCAACGACCTTTTGAGCAATCAAAAGGAAGTTGTGGGCAAAGAAGGAATTGGGTTTGCACCCAAGTCCAAGAGCAAGAAGAAGAAGAACAACAAGGCCAACCGTCCTCCTCCCCTCAAACAAACTTTTGTGAAAGAGGGAGACGAAGCTTCCAAGAAGAAGAAAGAGAAAGTGAAGGAAGTTGATGTTTAAAAGGGCAAGAACGTTTCCTCAAACAAAGCCGGCGACTTTAACCCTTCATATGTGTTGTGCCGTGCTAGTGATGGACATGTTTATGCTAAATTTGTTGGTTCTCCTTATGAGTACATTGAATGGTCTATTTGGGTTCCCAAGGCCCTTGTTACTAACATCAAAGGACCCATTACTAAATGGGTACCTAAAACCAAGCATTGATCTCGTGTAGGTGTTTGCTTCGGTGGGGATCATGGTTGCTCGATAGTGGAGCAACAAATCATATGACCGGAGCAAGGACTTGGTGGTGGATGTGCAAGAGACTCCATCTATGCCCACCAATGTCGAGTGGGGTGATGCATCACATTCTAAGGTATTGGGCCTCGGCAAGGTTGTCATTTCTCATGATCTAACGATCGAGAAAGTCATGCTTGTTGAGTCCCTTGCATTCAATTTACTTTCCGTTCGTCAACTTGCACTCATGGGTTTTGCCACATTCTTTGATATTGATACCGTGGCCCTCTTGTGGAGCAAGACTCTTAAAGTAGTTTTGTTGGGCATGTCGAGAACGGTCTCTATGTGGTTAACTTTTGAGCAACCCACTAAGACCGCGACATGCCTAATGGCTAAAGTTGACGTGGGATGGCTTTGGCATCGCCGTTTATTACGCCAATATGAGATCTTTGCAAAGTCTCCTCAAGGGGACCATGTTCGTGGACTAACAAATGTGAGTTTTGCCAAAGATCGTGCGTGCAGTGCTTGTATCGAAGGAAAGCTTCATGAAAAGGCTCACCCTCCCTCAACCATCATCTACTTGAGACCCTTGGAGCTCCTTCACATGGATCTCTTTGGGCCTCCATCTTTTGATAGTCTTGGAGGAAGAAAGTATTGCTTGGTGATTGTGGATGATTATTCAAGATATACTTGGGTATACTTTTTCAAGAGGAAGAGTGAGACCCAACAAACCGTCATCAACTTTGCAAATGAAGCTCAACGTCAACATGATGCAAAGATCTTGACAATAAGAAGCGACAATGGCACCGAGTTCAAGAACTACACCTTGGATGAGTTTCTTAGTGACGAGGGGATCAAGCATCAATATGCGGCACCTTATACCCCTCAACAAAATGGTGTTGCGGAGAGGAAGAACCGGACGTTGATGGATGCGGCAAGGACCATGATGGCGGAGTTCAAGTCTCCATACAACTTTTGGGCCGAAGCCATCAACACAGCATGTCATGCATCCAATCGGCTCTATCTTCGCAAAGGCTTGAACAAGACTCCGTATGAGATCCTCACCGGCAACAAGCCCAACCTCAAGTACTTCCGGGTGTTAGGTTGTAAGTGTTTCATTCTCAAGAAAGGTGTTCGGTTGTCTAAATTTGAAGCTAGAGCTCATGAGGGCATATTTGTTGGTTATGCTACAAACTCTCATGCTTATCGTGTCCTCAACAAGTCCACGGACTCATTGAGGAGACGGTAACGTGGAGTTTGATTTAAAATAACGGCTCCCAAGTGGAGCAAAGTGGTACTTGTGATATAGGTGATGAAATTCCTCCCAAGCCATAAGAAGAATGGGTATTGGTCACATCCTACCCATTGAGGAACCCTTGTGGCAAGGAGAAGGACAATGCTCTACTCAAGTAGAGCCATCACCTCATCAAGACCCACACGCTTCCGAAGAACAACGTGAAGGCCCTCAACCTCGTGAACAAGACCAAGGGCAAGATCTACCTCAAGACCGTGATGAACCACTAAATGATGCCCAAGGTCAAGTTCTCCCCCTCGAGCTAGTTCAAGATCAAGATCAACCTCAAGATCAAGAGCAAACTCAAGACGGCGCTCAAGATCATCAAGTCAACCCTTCTCCTTCCACACCCGAGGAGGAATTAGAGCGTCGTGCCGCGAAGATTGCTTCCAAGCTCACCAACCAAGGCCATCTCATGGAAAATGTGGTTGGAAGCCTTCGTAAAGGGGTAAGCACTCATAGACAATTGGCAAACTATTGTGAACATCACGCGTTTGTCTCTTGTGTTGAACCCCAAAAGGTCTATGAGGCGCTCGAAGACCCGGATTGGCTCAATGCCATGCATGAAGAACTCAACAACTTCGAGTACAACAAGGTGTGGAGATTGGTGCCAAGACCTTCCGGGAACCACAATGTCATTGGGACCAAGTGGATCTTCAAGAACAAGCAAGATGCCCATGGGAACATCATTCGCAACAAGGCAAGATTGGTAGCACAAGGCTACTCCCAAGTCGAGGGTATCGACTACGGTGAAACCTTCGCTCCTGTTGCGCGTCTTGAATCCATTCGTTTGTTGATTGCTTATGCTTCCCATCACAACTTTAAGTTGCAACAAATGGATGTGAAAAGTGCTTTTCTTAATGGTCCCATTAATGAGTTGGTCTATGTCAAGCAACCCCCCGGGTTCGAGGATCCCTACTTTCCGGATCACGTGTATCAACTCGATAAGGCACTCTATGGCCTTAAACAAGCCCCACGTGCGTGGTATGACCACCTTACCGAGTTGCTACAAGATCGTGGTTTTGAAGTAGGGCTAATCGACCCCACTCTTTTTACTAAGAAGGTCAACGGGGAGTTGTTTGTATGCCAACTATATGTTGATGATATTATCTTTGGTTCCCTAACAAAGCTTTCAATGAAGAATTTGCCGCTCTCATGACCTCCAAGTTTAAGATGTCTTCGATGGGAGAGTTGAAGTTCTTCCTTGGTTTCGACATCAAGCAAAGAAGAGAAGGAACCTTCATCAACCAAGCCAAATATACTCAAGACATGCTTAAAAGATTCAAGCTAAGTGATGTCAAGCCGGCTACTACACCAATGCCTACCAAGTGCCAACTTGACATCGATCCCAATGGTAAAGCGGTGGATCAAAAGGTATATCGCTCCATGATTGGATCCTTGCTTTACCTTTGTGCATCTAGACTGGATATCATGTTGAGTGTGGGGATGTGTGCACGTTTTCAAGCCGCACCAAAGGAAAGTCACTTTGTGGCGGTCAAACGAATCTTTCGATATTTGGCTCATACCCCAAACTTTGGCTTATGGTACCCAAGAGGAGAAACTTCAAGCTTGAAGGTTTCATGGATTCCGATTGGGCGGGAGACAAAGTGGATAGGAAGTCCACTTCCGGAGGGTGTCAATTTCTTGGCTACTCTTTGGTAAGTTGGTCTTCCAAGAAACAAAGTTGTGTGTCTCTCTCGTCCACCGAAGCAGAGTATGTGGCGGCCGGTAGTTGTTGTGCTCAACTCCTATGGATGAGGCAAACTTTAAAGGAGTACGGTGTCACTTGTGACAAAGTGCCTCTTTGGTGTGATAATGAAAGTGCCATCAAGATTTCCCTCAACCCGTGCAACACTTCAAGACGGCACATTGAGATTCGTATCACTTCATTCGGGATCACATTCGCGAGGGAGATCGAGCTCAAGTATGTCAACACTCATGATAACCTTGCAGATATTTTCACGAAGCCATTGGATGAAGCAAGATTTCATGAGTTAAGGCATGAGCTAAATATCATTGATTTGAGCAATGTGACTTGAACCTGTGCACCCCACCACACTCAACTTGTTGTCTAGTTTAGATGTAGGCATGGACATAGGGGGAGTGTTGTTCTCTCAATGAACTCTCCCTCCCCCCATTATGCATAAATAGATCACCTCTATCACATTAGCCATTTTTGATGGTACTTGTGCTTCAAAGACGAGTTTTGGTCATGGGCCCAAGGATAATTCTTCGCGGTGCCATACCATCCAACTCAAACATAGGTGGCTTCGGCCACCGCCCTCTCTCTCCTCGAGAGACCTTGTTACTTAGGGTTTTACTGTTGTTCCTTTGCTTTTGTGCTGCTTTGGGTTGTGTCTGTTTTTCCGATGCAAAGGCGTGTTTTTCTCTCTTGTTCGAAACCCTTGGTGGCGTGAGCTAACGGTACTACCGCGGTCGGCCACGGTACTACCGCGGCCAGTCACGGTACTACCGCTGATGGGAGCACGGTACTACCGCACCCAAGCGGCAGTAATTTTTTACTGCCGCCTGATGGAGCGGTACTACCGCCACGGTGCGGTACTTCCGCCCGGGCGGTACTACCGCGATGACCCGCGGTACTACCGCGCCGGTTCGGGCTCGCGGGGATAAGGTCAGGTAGGGGGAGTTCTAACTCCCCCATACCCATTCGTCCCTTTCTCTCCTCATAGCCCGTTCCTCTCTCGTGCTCACGAACGGAGCCGGCGTTCGTCGCCGGATCTCCTCCACCGGCTGCCCTCCCGTGATTCCGTCCGGTGGGATCGTTCCCCACCATGTGCTCTTGCTATGGACCAAGGTTTTTCCCCAAATCCTTCTCCGTGTTGATTGTATTTGGTTCTTCTAGGTTTTGGGGGAGGCTTGCATGTTCTTGAGATTTCTCGGCTAGATCTCTGCAAGAGTAGGAGGAAGGAGTGTAGTATTGCATAGGATTTATACTTGTATTGTTGTCTTTCACTAGATCTGGTCACCGTAGCACCGCCATGGCTTCGCGGGTCTTTTCAGATTCAAATCCTGCTTGAGCCGACGCGACGCGGTACTACCGCCCGTATGGCGCGGTACTACCGCTCCCACGGTACTACCGCTTCTATGGCGCGGTACTATCATGCATGCAGTCTTGATTAACGTCAGATTACTGCCCCAGCCCACGGTACTACTGTGACCCCTCACGGTACTACCGCGTGCGAGCTGTAGTAAGACCTTAGTATCACACCCCATGGCAGTTCTACCGTGGCTCACCTCTATCGCATGCTAACTTTCTCGTTTATCTTCTATGGGTTTCATGTGCGTCTTTTAGCCTTTGCATTGATCCTTTTCGACTTGTTTTGGTGCTTTGCGTGTGTGTTTTAGGTGGTGGCTCTCGCGGCCAATCCCGTCCGTGACACTGGTTCCAAGCGTCTCACAACCACCCAGCGAAGTTCCCGAGGGATCATCTGCGTCGAGCGCAATGTCAAGTCCACCGCCAAGCACAAGGAGCCGCCAGGCATGGATGAGATAGGCGCCAAGAGTATGTCCGTGTCGGCAGCTTCACCCATATGCGACCCCACGCCCACTATCAAAGGATGTGAACTGTTCGGAACAAGACTCAAACCAGATCTACTTGGATGTCATCAAGAACAAGCAGAATACCTATGTAGAGGTGAAGTGGATTGAGATGCACCACATGAGGAAGGACAAGTTTCGTGACTACTTTGGGGAGGCTCGACTTGGTGGAGCAGTTTGAATTGAGCATGTGATCTCGTTCCACATGGACTATGACCCGAGATCATTTGTCGGTTCTTTGCCTCGGTGTACTTCCACACCAATGACGAGAGGAGGATGACGTGGATGACCAATGGCCGCCACCTATGCGCTACACGGAAGGAGTTCATGGATTTGCTTCAAGTTGTCGATGATGGACTTGACACTCCTGTTGGTGTTCGCCTCACGGCAATCTCGACTCTGGCCGACAAGGACAAGCTCACTCCGCTCATGGTTGAGAAGAAGCTCGCCATTGGCAAGATAGTCTCGGTTCTCAACCCGTTTCGATATCATGTACCGCATCTTCCGCAACTCTCTGCTCCCACGCCGGTGACAAAGACAAGGTTCATGCCTACATGGTGGACATGATGCTTCATGCGAGGAGGCTCGCTCTTCTCGTGACTCAGCCACTTGATGTCTCTCACATCATGTGGTGCGAGCTTCGGTTTCTTTGTGTTCAACCGCAAGGTGCCTATTTATGGACCCTACATGCTTCTCGCTGATTTCAAGACTTGGGAGAAGATGTACCCCACGGAGGAGTTCCTGCTCCAGATGGATTCGCCATGAGCCCATTTGTCCGAGGGTCAAACCCAACTGGGCCAACACTGCTACTCGTCTTTGGCGTCTGCTGCTAGGGCTGCTGCTTTGTTGATGAGGATGCTTGCTGAGCCGAGGATGTTGTCAGGGGCCGTTCTGCCAGCCTACTCAGAGTGACTCTAGGCCATCTTGGGCCAAGAGGTTAACGGATAAGATGAAGTCACTTTTCTCGCATGCAAGCCAAGGGACAAGACAAGGCTCACGTGGAGTCCAAGGAGAGTCGCCGCCGCACAACAAGATCTTGAAGCTCTATGGCGAGGATGTGTCATGGTCTCGAGGAGCACATCACTCCACGAGACCGAGTGGATGGAGAAGCAAGGATTCAAGTGGACTGATTCTCGAGGAGGAGGCCGAGGAGTCCATTCCACCAAGCGGAGGAGTCTCGACGAAGAGGAGTGGGACAGTTTCTCGCTTGAGCCACCTCGTGTGTGTTTAGGTGTCCTCTCTGCCTTTTTGGCGTCTCGATGCCAAAGGGGGAGAGAGTGTAGGGATTTGGATTTGCGAGTCTGTGTGTTTGCCAGTTGAACTCTTTGCTGCTTTTTCGTTTGAACCTTGGTTATCTTATCTCATATGGTGTAAGACATATGCACTCTATCTATCCTAGCTAGCTTGTGTTATATTGTGCTACTTTCATGCTATGCTAGGCTTATTATCATGTCTTGGTCTCTAAAATATAGGGGGAGTGTTGATCCTAGTTTGTGTGCCATGCAGTCCAAAGCATTCATATATAGTGCACACATCTAGGGGGAGCCTCGTCTATATTTTAGAGGAGTGGGTTTGCCAACGCTTTAAACTTATCTTATCTATGTGCAAATCCCGTGTTGTCATCAATACACCAAAAAGGGGGAGATTGTAAGGGCACATTTATCCCTAAGTGTTTTGGTGATTGATGACAATACTCGTGTGGACTAATCGTGTGCCTTGAGTCCCACAGATACTTCTTCATCGTGCACAAGACGATCCGGTGCCCTCGGAGCTAGTGAAGCGGGCGTTGTTCTCGCTTTCTCTTTGGTGGAGTTGAGTCGTGGAGAGCCGTACTATTAAGAGGGGTCCGCGTCGGAAAGGTAGGCTGGAATCACACGTACACTTGTCCCTCCTTCCCTTGCACCTTGGAGCTACCCATCGTTATCATGGTTGTGCGAAAAACTGACGACTACTGCTGTACTTGCGGTAGTACCGCAAGTACCAGCGTTAGTACCG
>JAHHZJ010000684.1:0-36740 GCA_021437245.1 Aegilops speltoides | reverse complement strand
GTACTCCTTTCACACATACTACCTTTCTTTGACACCTTCCAATCAGGGAAAAGAAGGGTCACTACGTTGCGTGGAATGGTGGGCATCAAAAGGCACTCACACAATTCTAAGAAAGAAAAACTGAACACAATCGCCATAATTGAAGTTTGCCAAAAATAGACGTCTCATCAACTAATTGCTCTTGAATTATTACTAGATCATCGATAACATCATCAACAGAGAAAAACTTTGGTGACTAATCTAAGAACTTAATATGAACACTAGGCCGGCGACATGGAGTAACAGCTGAACGAACAACAGCACGGATGGTGACCGGGGAGCGAGGGATTCAGAGTTGCCAGGAGCGGCTACCTGCTTGAGAGAGATGGGGAAGGTGAGCCGCCCGGACACCTCGGGGACGCGGACGATCTCCCTGATGACGCCCCTCCAGGTCCGGCAGACGCCGGCGCACGCCACCACGTCGCGGCGGCGCGGCCAGCGCGGCTCCGACGCCTCGACCCGCGCCAGCACCTCCCGCAGGAGCTCCGGCGGCAGCTCCGCCCAGCACCACCCCTGCCGCGCGGCCTCCTCCCCCGGCGCCACCGAGGCCACCGCCGCCACCCGCCGGACGCGCGCCGACGGCGGCAGCGGGCGGCGCCGGGCGATGGCGTCCACCTCGCCCTTCATCTCCCGGACCATGCTCCTGAAAGACATCGCCTTCTCCGCCCGCCCGCCCCCGGCACCCAAATACGCCCAACCCCCCACCGAATCCTGCCAAGAAACCGACGGATTTCTCCGACCGGCGCAAAAAAGGTGCCGCTGGGATGTCAACGGGCTGCAATTCTCTGCAGCGGCCGCATCAGCATGGTATGGACGGATGTGGGAGATGGTTGCTGCTGCTGCCTTTGGGTAGCGGCTTGGTGGGTGATATGCGTGCAGACAGGGACAAGGATGTGGAGCAGTGAGGGAAGGAACAAGAATGCTCTACAAACAAAATTGTGCTGTGCCCAGTTGGCAGGGAAATTGTTCTAGTAGGAGTAGGAGGAGTAATATACTCCAGCATCACTGTCAGGACAAACTGGGAGATTCTGGTAGGAGAAAGTTGTTTATGGCATTTTCTTCTGATGTCTTACCTGGTCAAATATAGTACTGCCAAGGTTCAGTAAGATAAGACCATTTCTTATTTCTTTCTTTTTTGGAGGGAAAAAATAGGCCCATTTTCATGTAAAAAAAAAGATAAGGCCATTTTCCTTTTCTTTTTTCTTTTTTGGAAATTTTGCTTTTTTCTGAAGAGATAAGATTAGTTTCCTTTGCAGAAAAAATGTCTTTTAAGGAAGAGCAGAGGGAGGCAAACGTTCACATACACGCACATGTCCTTTGCAAGAGAGGTGTCCTGGTCGGAGTGCATCCAACGATGTATACTTGTCACCTATCGGGGTCCACGACATGAAACCGTTAATATTGGTCCAATTTTACCTTTTCTTCTCTACTAGAGAGGCATAGAGAAACGTCGACATGCAAAAGGTAAAAGCTATGACGGACAATTTCGGATGACCATGATGTAAACTTTTGTTTTTACCGACAACCTTTGTTCTTCGTACTTACTCCCTCCGTCCCACGATGTAAAAGGTTTTTGTAAGCTACCTTAAATTGTGGGACAGGGGGTTACTACATTATCCTCAGACCGATGTACTTGATACGATTATTAATTAGTATACCTCTGTTCACTAATGCAGGACGTTTTGGCAGTGAATAAAGACAGAATATATATTTTTTTTCTCGAAAAACAAGGTAGCCATTTCGGAGTTGCTACCTAGAAGGTGATCTCTCATTTTCCTTTTTTGAGAGAGACTCGACTCTACTTGCACTAGCAGCAACCGGCCACCGGTCCATGAATTCGTGATGAGGAATGATTAGCCTCCCGGTGAGGGTAGTGTCACCATCCCATTGTCCCAAAAAGCATGGACATGCAACCAGTAACCATATCCACATTTATAAATGCTGTCTCTTCTGAATGCTCACAGCACCGGCCTAACCAGCCAAACCCTTTGGGCTTTCCCGGCATGGCAACTGAATCTGAAACATGCCGCTCTGGGCAACGGACCAAATCACCGAGCTCAAGAGGGAAAGCAGACAATAAATCTTGCAATCGTACTACAGTACATTAAAGCTTGCTCAAATTGGCTGCTCCTAGCAGTATGTTGCTAAAAAGTAGCGTTAAATGGACCTAACTATGCTGCAACTGCAGGCTAACACGGACAGATATCAAGCACCTCACAAAAGTCGATTTATATTTTGACAAATTTTCGGCAGCATAACAGCAGCCGTTGAGGTACAAGAGGCAAATTCAATTGAAGATAGATAGATAGATAGATATAGATAACTTGTTTGAGATGAGTTCTTTGTAGCAACCAGGCCACAAGATCATCACTCATCTGGCACAACTTGGCAGGGTACACACCAGTCCATTAGGAGATTATGAAGTAAGGGTAGACGCAGGAGGCCAGACGCCTGCCTGCTAGCGGAGATCCCATAGGATACAATTGGCTTGTTAATCTACATACAAAACTGTACAGGCTTTGTCGTAACCGATAAGGCGATGATGATACTCGCATCACCGTTACTAGGGTTCATCTTCCTGTCGGTGCCGCAACCAACTGTTCATCTGAACCATCGTCGGAGGGCCGCCTTCTTCGGCCTTCCGAGTCAGCCAAACGCTATAATATTACCGGAGACTTCGCTTCCTCCTCTTCCTGTTACAGTTCAGAGTGTCTCCTGAAGCTGTAATGGCTTCTCTGATGTTTCTTCGGCGCTCATTCCACGAGTACGCTCGGATCGGTGGGTGATCCTGGGGAGTAGGGCACGAACCCGCTGCCTCCGAACATCGGGCGCATCAGCGCGTCGTCAAACTTGCGCCAGTAGTAGTGGATGGTGTGGGTCGGCTTGGTGATGAGCATCCGGAGGCTGGAGGGCCTCACGATGGGGAGAGGCGCCCAGGTCCGAGCCTAGCTGGCTTGTGAGGAGAGGAGAGTGCAGGGACTTCGTGACGCTGGGTCTGAGGCGGCACCGTTGCTCGACGCGGCAGCAGGAACCGGATCAGAGGCTTTGTCAAAATGCCAAACAGCTGGTAAACACGATACATACATGATGTCAGATGGTTTCAGAACAGTCGACGCGTTCAGAGATGACCTCAGATGATAAGCTGAGACACTGCATTGGATAGGGATTGCAACAAGGTGAGATGACTCACCATGGTGCTAAACAGAACGACAGTGATGGTGCTGGTGATCATTATCGCGTTGCCGTGTAGCTGTGTGTGACCAGATCTTGTAAACTGCAATTCCAAGGCAAAGAGTTAAGCTTGCAGAAAAGAAACTAGATATTTCTAGAGTTAACTGATGCAAATTTCAGTAGAGCAAGGTGCACGGAAAGTGGCATCGACGAGAAATATTTCAGAAACTGGCATCATATGGGTTCCCAAATACTATTCATGCCCTCTAATATGCGAAAAGGTCTCCCGTATCTAATCCGTGGTCAAGAGGGGGAAAAGAATTAGACATAATGTAAGAAAGGGTTTAGAACCAACCTTATTGTAAGCAAGAGCGATTGACACAGCTCCTCTCATCAGCCCAGCCCACCATATTACGATCTATCAAAAGAAATTCAGTTAGCAGATGTTAACTCAATCCAACTGCCAAATAGTCTAATGCAACAAATTACTCACTTGCTGCCTCCAGCTTATTTTTCGAGCTCCGTCTTCTTTGTCAGGTTGGATAAGAACGAGAGTGGAAGACGAAAGCAGCTCTTCCAACCAGAACCAATCCGAGCAAAATTGAGCTTATTCCAATGGATTTGCCGGGGCTGCAAGAAGAAAGACTTAGGACTGAATCTTTGGGGGCAAAAAAAGGCCACAAATGAAAATTAGGCAATGCAGTTTAGAGGTGACAAGTACAAATCTCTGACCTGTCACTAGCAAATTTCCATTTCTCAATATCCAGTGCATCCATCCCAACATAAAGGAAGAGAAAAGTCTCGGCGATGAAGGACAAGGTTGCAAACGCATGCCTAAACAGAAGAAAAAGGACAAAAAATTAGCCGGCAGTTTTTGACTGAACAGAAGATTACTTATGTTGAAATAACACAGACTAAGAACTAAGATTACTTTGTTGTAACTCTTGAGCTCTCTGTCACGTTATGCCAGGTGTAATGTGACATCACAATACCACAGAAGAATACAGTTAGGATACCACTCAAATCTAGCAGCTGCAAAAGATCAGATAAACAGGGGTGAGTTCTTAGATTCAGACTACTACTGGTAGTGTAAGTTTCTATGTTGTATCCAACCAGAAGCACACCTCAGCTAGCATATATGAGAGGTAGGCCATGAGCATCACAAGTGCAACCTCACGGTCAGTAGAATGCCTGAAATAAGTTGAGCAGCGCACAAGTTAGTATCGCGCATGAAATCGATGCTTAATAAGAAAGAACTCGAGGGTTGAACAAACCTTCCTATGTATAACTTCTTGATGACGTATGCACTAAGCAATCCAGTCTGCCAATTGTGGAAGAAATGTTAAATCCATGTGGCCGATAATCATTTCGTTAAGCAAAGGAGTGCAAAGGTGAGACTCCAGAATGAACTTACAAACACTCCAAGGAAGGTGCTTGACACGAATAAGTAGCAGAAGTTCCCCAAGAACTTCAGAATGACGATCGCGTCGATCTGGTTAGGATCAAAGTTCTGGAGCGCGTTGAAAAGCACGACCGATGTGGCATCGTTCACAACACCTTCCCCGAACACCAGACTGTACAAAAAGGGCGTCTCGTCCTGATTGAGAACCTGTTTTCCAGAAAAAATATGGGTAAACTGTGGATTCAGTCATGATTTTACATGAGCTGCTAATTCAGATAATAATCATGGCAATCACTCTGAAAAAAAAGGAGAACCATGAGAAAATTTTGTCAACAAACCTGTAGAGTGCAGACGGAATCTGTCGCGGAAAAGATGGCTCCAATTGCTGCATATGGGAAACATCAGAAAGAGATGAGGTTCACATGCTAATAGCCTCAGCTGCAGGGTGCAGGTCATGTGGAAATGCAATGACGGCTTACCAAGAAAATCTGATACATCCAGTGTCCCAATGTTCATCCTGCTGAATATCGCAATGGCAGCTGAAACGTAGTGATCGACGTCGTCAGAGAAGTCCGAGATAACCCCGCAGAACAAACATCTATTCATCTACTCTGCTTAAAAATTCTGAAAGCGAGCAAATTTTGTGGAGGATGAAAGTAGCATACCAAGAGATATTGTGAAAAACGACATCATCGTCCCAACGGCACCAAATAGTGTGATTGTCATGAAATTCCGGAAGAACTGCTTCTTCTTCACCTGGAAACTGATGAGAAATAGTTATGAGAAACTGAGAACATTCAAATTTGTAACAATAAGAAGAGATGTAAATGCTGAACCAAAATTCAGTCTATCATGGGGCAGATGCTTCCAGAGACAGTCAATTGGTTAATGGGACTGGATTACTGGCACCCGGTAGTACAGACAAGTATTTAAATGCCATGAACAAATGGGTGGTCCTACTCGCAGTAAAAAGACAAATCCTATGGAAATTACACTGGTAAGAACTGCAGATTACTAGTATTAATTAATGTTCCTGGATGGAACAACAGTCAATATTGCCAATCAGCATCTTCTGGATCCTAAAAAAGATTAAAAAATAATATACAGCCCCAGCAGCTGCTGCTGGCAGATCCAGGTACGCCAGCCAGAGGGACGGTAGAAACATCCGTGTTTGGTAGGAGTATATAATTAAGTAAAGAACATCAATTCGTTGAATAAAGAACGCACACCACATGCACAGGCCATTTCTGATACGGTGGCCAGCCAGGCCGGGCCGGGAACGGGAGGAAACGAGATCGAAACACACGCGAGAATCGATCGAGATTCGACGGAGAAGCTCAGTGAGCTCGGAGGAACGAATCCTTGGTGCGCTTACCCGGCGTTGAAGATGATGGGAGGCAGGAGGTATATGAAGAAGAGGTCCTCGCTGAAGACGAGCACGTGCGAGCTCTTCCCCTTGGTGGTCATCAGGATCACCACGCCCGTGCACAGCCCCTGTCAGGATGAAGAGGAAGGGGGACGAGCATTAGCGATGGCGGCCGGCCGGCCGGGCAGAAAGAAATTGGAAGGTTAATCGTTAATGGGAGGGAGCTTACGATGATGAGGGCGGTGATGGACTCGTTGAGCCAGCGGTTCTCCTCGAGGAGGTGGCCGAGGACGATGCAGGCGCAGAGCAGCGCGACGAAGAGGGTGATGGAGACCACGGAGGCGTGGTCCGAGGTGCCCAGCGCGCCGCTCAGCCGCGCCAGCTGCGCCGCCACCACCTGGTACCCCATCCCGCCGCCGCCTGCTACTCTTCCGTCAGAGAGAGAGAGATTCCGGGGAAATACGCGAGCTTTGGATCAAATCAAACCCAGCTCGAGCCGCCCTTGGCTAATCCGGAAACGAATCGACGGGGAGACGAACAACGAAGCTCCTCCTTATCTCCCCCCGCCGGCTCCTCCTGCCCCGTCTCCGCCGCTGCTTCTTCTTCCCCAGGTCCGGGGGGTGGGGGAGGGAAGAAAGAAGAGAATAGCGCACGGGAAACTCGGGAGAAGAGGAAGAAGAAGAAGATGCGCAGCCGCGGGCGGGGGCGAGCCGGCGGATTCCGCGACGGGAGGTCGGGATTCTTCCTCGGCTGGCTTTTGGTTTCGCGCGGGCGGTATCGGAAAGAAAAGGTTCCGTCGTAATTTGGCTGCCGCGGCTGGTATTTAAAGCCGCCGGAGGAAGGAGGAGGGCAGGCTGGGCTGGGGGACGCGTGGTGGGTGGCGAGGGCGCGCGACGGTGGTTGGGGTTCGGGGCGGATGGGGCGTGACGTGTCCGGCGGCCTCGGGCCGATCTGGAGCGCCCAGCTGGGTCGCCGGCGTCCACCCGTGTTCCTGTCGTGACAGGGTGGTCAGTTCCGGTTTCAGGTGTTCCCTTTCCTTTCCTTCCCTATCCATGGCCAGGTGGTGGGGTTCGTTATTGTTGTGTTCAACTTCTTTTCCTATAGCCGAAATAGACTTACTACTTCATCCGTCCCAAAATAAGTGACTAAACATTTTTTATGAAAATCAGCATTTCTCGTTGCGCCGTGTCAAGATCATGAAAAGATAACGCTGGTATGTTTTAAAAAACACCCATGCAGCAAACATTTGTGCGTGTGACCGCTCATCATTGGTCGTAGCGAAATCATCGAGTGAGAAAAGTGGGATGTGTGCAGTCTGCAGCTCGAAGCAGACCAGTCACCGCGACATGGTGTTTGTTCGTTTGCGATCTCCAAATCACTTACCTTTGTTATTGAAGCACCGACCTCGTCGAAGCCCAGCCGGTATTGGATCAAGCGATATTGAACCAATGCCCTTTGTAGTCACGGTGCCTCATCGCAGGACTAACTTCCTCCTCTAGTGCAGATGAAGAAACACGGGGCTTTGATTGGTCAAAATTGTGGTCGCTTCCTCTTCCAAATAAAATCCTTCACTTCTTATGGCGCGTATCTACAGATAGCCTACCTCTGCGAATGAAGCTTCAGTACAGAGGTATGCATGTAGATAGTCGATGCCCTGTTTGCTTCCGATTTGATGAGGATGGCGGACACTGTTTCATTAAGTGCAAAAAGGTTAAGGAGGTGTGGAGGAAAGCTCGGTTGGAGCATGTTAGAATGCAAATTTTGTCTTGTGCAGATCCTCTGGGCTGTATGGAAATAATCATGAACCTTCACAAAGAAGAAAAACTTAAATCTTGCCTCGCTCCTCCCAAGACCGGTGGCATGAAAGGAATAGGGCAAATGCAGGAGATAATATTAGATCCTCTGATGAAATATGTCACTCCATTAACTATCTTTTTGTGCATTTACTTAAGGTTGGGGAAATAGGAGGAAAGCCAAAGCAACAACAAAAGGAAAGATGGTCCAGGCCTCCAGCGGAAATTTTGAAAATCAACACAGATGGCGCTTTCTTGGAAAACACAAAGTCTAGAGGATGGGGCTTTGTAATCAGAGATGATTGTGGTATGGTGATGGCTGCTGGTGCAGGTAATCTGGAGCGAGTCTCAAGTGCGCTTCATTCGGAGGCTTTGGCGATGCTTTATGCTATAAACATAGCCATACAAATGGGTTGTAACAGAGTAATGTTAGAAACTGACTCTGTGCAACTTAAAAATGCAGTTCGCACTGAAGAATATGATATGTCAACTCTGGGAGCTGTCTTCAAAGATATTAAGTTCCAGTTGCATGTGGGATTCAGTGGTGTTTCTATTGTATCATGTCCTAGGTCTTGTAATGTAGTCGCACACTCTTTAGCAGCGTATGGTGCTAAATTAGAAGCTAGCATATCTGAGATTTGGCTTGGCCAGTTTTGAATTTTGTAATGACGTCTGTAGCTGGAGATTTGTCCAGCCCTGTTATATAATGGAATGCAATGGTGTTCCTTTCAAAAAGAAAGCATGCTAGCGAGCTCGAGCTGTACCATGGAGTCGATAAGCGCCAAGCTTTTGTTGGAACATCTAGGGCAAGCTTCTGCAAGGACATCTAGGGTAGACAATGGTGTCTACAAGGAGAAAGAGGGAGGAGTAGGGTGAGGTATGCTCAAGAAGAGAATGAAACAGGGGATACATTTGTGATGCAAGAGGAAGGAGTGGGGTGTGTGTGGGGATGAGAGGCTCCCGACAGAACAAGTGGCCCAGCTGATATTAGTTGCTCGATTAGTCAGTTCTTTTGAAAAGTTTTTCTCTTTTTTTCCTTTTTCACCATGTATGAAATGCAAATGTTGTATTGAACACGTGTGTTCATTTGTCATCAAGTGCTTGCTACTACAGGCAACTTGCCTTCTTAAGATCTTCAAATGTTATCTTCAGAAACATATGTGCTGTTAGAGCAATTCTAGAAGATTCATTGTTCGCCATATCGGCCATCGACATCTGCCATATGGATATGGAGCCCGCGGCAGCTTTGCGCAAACACATATTCGCAAAGAAGGCAACCTCCATACTTTTCATACATGTGCATCCCACTTGCTATTGACTACAATGGTTCTTCCCCGAAATCGAAAATCCAGGATACATATGATTCCATATCGCCGATTCGATTCGATGCAATGACCACCACCGACGTAAAATGTTGGATGGCTTGGAAATGCGCCTCGGCGGCGGCCCAGGACGGATGTTCATCTACGATGGCGGGCACGGAGGGCAAATATGCTGCTCCATCTCGCAAGATCCTCCTCCATGGCCACATCCATCTGGTTCCAAAAGGGGGCCAAAGGATCCGCCAGCTGCTCCTCCTCCTCTCCATCCCAAAATTTAAGACGAAGGGATGCTCCCCTAGGTGCACCATTGACGAGGAAGCGGGTGATGAACTGGAGGCATGAGGATGGGAAATGGGAGGCGATGAGAAAGGATTGACGCGAGAGATCGAAGGGCGCCGGATTTTTATAGGCCGCCACTGTCCCATTAATTAAGAAGGTAGCTGCGGAGGCAGCGGCAAGCAAAGGTGTGAGAAACACGGCAGCGACCTAATTGGCCGATTTCCGCCTGCTCACACGGCTCCTCCCGGCATGCTAACGCGCGAGTCATAAGATGATGCCACATGACGGCCATCCGACGGGCCGCCACAGGAATCCATGGGCGCGGGTGTGGCTAATGGTTCGGTGCCCGTAGCCGGTTGTGTTTCGGAGGCCATGACGTTTCAAATTCCACGAACGCTATGAAGAGGAAGAAGTTGAAACTTCTCTCCCGTGTTGGCGGTTAGATTTGGTGTGAGCTCCATATTGTCCCTCCTCGGCCTCTAAGTATGGAGGTTGCGAGCTCGTTGATTGAGCAAGCTGACGATCGAGAGCCGCGACTCTGCTCGAGTGTCACTTTGGGTCAAAATCTTTATATTGACGGTTATTTTGGTGATCACTCTTATGCTAGGGTTATTGACTCCTTTAACCCCATGCTTATCTATACTTCTATACTACTATATAGTGTACCGGGTTGAATTGGAGTTGGCCATCAATCCTAACAATTTATGTCCTAAATCCAATGGCTAAAAGCAGTCGGTTTTGTAGTGAACAGTGCATGGTTGTTACATCCACCATGTTCTAGAACGATCGTGTGATCCTTCTCAGAAGACATGGCCCATACTGATTCCTCTTGGGCCATGTTGCAGCTTGAGGTCGAAGAAGTGTTGCGCCCAAAAAAGATTGTTTTGGAAGAGAGACATAAAGTAAAACTGAATTTCAAATTTTTTGAATTATTTTCATTATTAACATTTTTTGGGATTTATATTAATTGCAGTTTTCTTTATAATATAATTTATTTCTGCGCCATACATCAACAAAAAAGATTGTCTCGAATCTATTAGCAAGTCTATATTTTTTTCCTACCAAAAATCACACCATAATGTTAAAACGTGCATTGCGTGCAGATACAGACAACTCCTCCCTTTCTAAATATATGTCTTTTTGAGATTCCATTACTGATATCTGAGTAAAGAGAGTGAATCTACACTCTGAATATGTCTATATGCATATGTACTGTAGTGAAATCTTAAAAAAAAACTTATATTTATAAACGAAGGTAGTAGCATGTATGCCAAAAGGAAAAAGAGCGCTGCCGCTAGCAAGTCCTGGAAACTGGATGCTGGTTCCATGCACCCCCGCGCCGCAAACTAGAACTCTCTAGCGAAGACAAGCTTTTGGTGCGTGACCTATCCATGACCCAATTATTAAAACTAGTCAATGGTGTGCGTGATTACGATAGCGCTAGCTTAGCTGCAAATCACAAGAAAGTTGATGGAGTTTCCGGCAACGAAAACAGCTGGTTTGCTATGTTGCCTCTTGCACTTTTGTTTGTCCCGAGCACGGCTACATCATGCGTGCTTGTCGTGATGGACGATCTTTTCCTTGGAGATAATGTAGTAGTGGTTGAGCACCGGGCGTCCTCGATCTATCTACATGGCGTTGCATGGGCTCATACGTACTGATCTGGATTAAAAATTATGTCGACGACGTTCAATTTGCTGTCTGTCGCTTTGTTGTTCCAGCTAAAGTGACGCAGTGATGCATCATGCGTGTATATCATCTAGCGAAAGTTCCTATCTAGCGTCACGCAATAGTTTTATTTCATGGTAATACGTGTCTCTTCAAATCATAAAGATCAAAGTATAAGTCATGTAAAGATTAACATGATAAAACTAAAAAAATAGCAGAACATCTTTAAGTTTGACACCCGTGTCCGTCACCTGCATCTGGCATCACGACGGCAGTCAAGTAGTAGTTGAACACGGAGCTCCTCATCTGGTCCACGTAACTAATGGTACCAAACTACGGTGCATGCATACAGTACAAGTACAGACGTGATCTAACTTATAATTAATGTAAATCATTGCTTGCCGCTTGCTGCTTAAGCTAGAGTGATGCATCATCTCCGGCCACGGCCACCGGGCATGCGGCACGTGTGCATGATTAGGAACCAGCTGAGAGCAGCTTACGTAGCTTATTAGGCGATCGCAGGGGCGTCAATTGATTATTATTATTCAAAAAAATCAATTGATTATTATTATTATCGCTGGTTCTAGAACGACATGGAACCAGAGCACACTACTACCTACCTACCTGGCCTCTCATTTGGCAGATCAGATCGGTCGACATCGTCCCCCGTAATAACCAGGTCCCCTTATCACGTGGGGGCCGTGCCTAGCTGGCTAATACAGTACGCACTCCACATGGGACGCTAGGCCGAGTAGCGCGCAGATCAGCCACATGTGCACATAGTACCACAGTACTCTGCATTATTTCACACTGATGAGTACGGTAGACATGTGCAGTGCGTGCGTACGGGAAGGCTCAACTTCCTTGTGGGAATTCTGATCGGATGGTTGATTCTTGATTGATCGGGAGGAGGCATCATGAGTGGCGGCTTAGCCGTTTGCTGGTAGTACGAGAACGGACAAGATCAACGTGTCAATTTTGGTCTTGCTAGCTGGCTGGCTGGCTGCTGCGATGGTGTGATACGGGTCTCACCTTATCATCATCGCCATCCGTCGCCATCGGAGAATCAGTGCACAATTCCACTTTGCACACACCGCTGATGATTCTCCGGCGTCCTGAGAATGACCCGCGAGCTTACAGCATCTCCAGCCGTTGGCGCGGGAGGCGCTTAAAATTGCCGCTGCGGTGACCCGGCCGAAAAAAAATGGGCGCAGGCGAGTTGGCCACCGCTTCTGTGGTCGGCCCCAGGCGCGGGAAAAAAAATTATGTGGCAAATTTAGGCAAAGTTCGACTAAAACACGCCAAATTTCGGCAAACTTAGGCTTATATTCGCGGATTTAAGTCGAGTAGTTGCCATTACATATAAAAACTAATCAAAAAAAAAGTTGCTGAAGGCCGAGAAGTCGCCGTCATCGCCGCCATTGTCGGCCTTCTCCTCCTTGACTCGGGCGCCCCTGCTGGACTCCTCCCCGGCTGGTGGTGGCGGCGGCGTGTCGCTGTCGTCGATGATGACGACTCCTTCTTCGTCATGCCACGGCAGCGGCCGCGAGAAGCGCCGCAGGCGGCGCTACCGGCGCCTCGCCATCTTCGAGGAGTCTCGCCGCGAGCGAACGGCGGCGGCGCCGGATGTTCACTGAACAGAGCAGGACTCGCCGCGAGCGAACGACGGCGGCGCCGGATGTTCACTCGAACAGAGCCAGACTCGTCATGGAGCGAACGGCGGCCGGTTGTTGCCGCCGCCTCCTCCGGAAACGCCGCCATCGGAGAGATGGAGTGGTGTGGTAAGAAATCGGCGGGAGCGAGTGAAATTTGAGAAGAGCTCGGCGGCGGCGCTCGGGAGAGGTGGAGAGGTGGCACTCATCACAAAGTAGCGAGGCCATATATAGCCGCCGCCGCGTCGTGTGTACGCGTCAGGGGGAAAAGCGTCGTATGCCGCCGCCTGCGACGCGTCGCCCGTGAGAATCAATGGCAAAGCCGACCGTGGCGAGCTTTGCCATTGATTCCCATGAAACCGAGGCGTCAGAGAAGACGAGGCGGGCGGTATCGCCGACGCTGTAGCCCACGCTTCAGCGCCAAAAATGATTCGCCCGGCGCCGAGTGTCCCCAACATACCGTTCGGTTGGTCCGCGGCGCCAATTTCGCCCGAGCCGTGAAATGGGCCCCGGGCGCCATCGGGCGATTTTTGGCGCGGCGGCAAAAATCGCCGAGAGGCTTTGTTGAAGCGCGCCGAGATGCTCTTAGGCCAAATCCAACGTACGACCTCAAATGGTCCCGTCGCCTCCGTTTGAGCGTAAACAGACAGAAATGGCCAACCCACGAGCGGAGCAAACGGACCATTGTTCGCTTCGCCCGCCGACTCATTTTCGCTAACATTGGGCGCATTTGCGGTCGAACGGACACGTCGCGGACGACGCGTGTCGCGTGCCCATGTCCTTCCTCGACCGCCTGTCGGGGACACATGCGCCCTTTTTCTATTCCATCTCCCCATTCCTCTTCAGCCGCACTTCGCCCCACTCCTCTCATCCCTAGACGCCGCCGCCACCATTTTTTTTCAAGCGTACGCTGTCAAGCACGACCGCGAGCCCGCCCCCTCCACTTGTCGCTGCCCCCTTTCCTTGACGCCCTGAGCTGTGTAACCTTGACCGCCAGATTTCAGCGCATTCGACGGCCGGATTTGAAGCGGATTCGGACGGATTTGAGCTCACCCCGTTGGGCTCACCGACCGGCCGAAAAAAAACCGTACATGGACGCTACGGACGGGCGACCCAACGGACAAAAGCGACAAAATCGGTGTCCGTTTGAGTCGGGCCGTTAGAGTTGCTCTAGCGAATTATCCGCTTGTGTCTCAAAAGATCACTGCACCTGCACTCGATTGTGGTGTGCCCGGCTGTGTCGGCATACACGGCGAGCAGCGGGGCATTGGTTTTGCCGTGGCTTTGAGGGACACGGGCAAGGCGGGGGCTAGTTGCCTTTTCTTTGGAGTTGGCGCATGCATCCTGCGTCGAGGCCGGAGCAACCGCAACCACAAGCAGTCGGCCACTCGTATCAACTCACTGGACAAATGGAATCGGAGCGCATCAGCGCAAAAGCAGGACGCAGAGCCAGACGCAAACCGGCCGCGGCAGATACCGGGCCGCATCATGATCGAGACCACGGGTGCGCGCCACTGCGCGTGCATACTGGCGCGCGTGCCGGTGTGCGTGCGTGAGTGAGGAGGAAGCAGCGTGTGCCGCGTGCATCGCCGGGGTGCAGTGCAGTGCAGGCAGAGCAGTCATCACGACCTGAGACGATGGGAGGAGACGCCCGCCCGGTCGGTCTGTGTTGTTCGTGCGTGTATCGTCGACGACACATACAGTACAGTGGCCGCATAGAAAGGAGCCATCGGACGACGTAGTACGTTTCGGCCGTGCGGTGCTAGCTGTCTTGACGCTCCTGCACCGGACGACCCGGGACCGCCGTGTGGTCCTCGGCTACGTTTCATTCGGCAACACAAAGCGACGAAACTGCTTTAGTCGGCAACTGTTGCGTTTATTTTATCGGAACAAACGGTGGTACAATGGTTGATAGGGCTATCTTTCGTATGCTCCCTCATGTGATCCAGATAAGACAATAAAAAATGATGTACAATGAGTTATTTTTAGTCTTGCCTCCAATAACTAGATAATATGTAGTGAGACAATTGTTGCTAAGAGAGCATCTCTTAATTAAGAAAAAATTAACATTTTCATATAGTTTCTCTCTCTTCCACCTCACCAATTATCCTATGTGGCACTCTTAAGATAGCATTGACGTACATTTTTATTTTTCAAAAAAGGTTATCCGGCTGATCGAAAGATGACGCGGCCAAATGACGAACCGGGGCGGGGGCAGACCCACCCTATCGATCGGCCCCCCTCAAAGATGCTTAGCGGAGACTAGCGTTGGATTCACTTGAGGCTACGTTGGATTTTAATCTTTTTGAGCGATGGATACGCTGGACCTATTCTCGACTATTACTAATTAGTATCCGGCCATTAGCAAACACGTAGGCCTGACCTCTACGTATCGTAGTAGTTTCAAATAGCTCAAGCCCAAAATTTACAGCCCACAGGCCACGTGATCTGCTGGTCTGCATATTACTTATCGATCGGTTGGACCAATACAGACACAATACACCGCTTTGTCATCCGTTTGCTCGACTCCATCCTTGATCGTTCCCGCCGCCGCCACGGAGCTAGGGCTTAAGCGATCGGCAGACCTGTCGCACGAGCACCATTGACGACCACTGACGAAGGTGCAGATTCCACGCATTTGATACGAGTCTACCAGAACTCCACAAGCTGATCTACTAATTGGCAAACATCTCCTCTCGGCTCTCACACCAAAACTTGTGGATCTGTCTAATCTCAACCGAAGGTATGCTACATTGTATAATATATTAATTTTACATTTAGATTATACAAACTACTTCCTCCGTCGTTATGGTCGGAGGGAGTACTAGTTAGAATCTATTGCAAATGGTAAATCTGTTTTTGTAGTAACTAGAAAGCGTGAAGAAGAAGAGACTACCAATAATAAACATTGAGTCCATTTGTTTAAACCACCCACTTTACTGATGAAAATGATGAGTAACATGTCTATATTTTACATCCTTTTAAATAGCTCGCTATAGCGTTTCGAAAAAGAGTTGCGCTAAAGGACTTTAATTCAAACACATGAACCAACATTCTAAATATCATGCTATAGCATTTAGAAGACGTCCGCCTCTAAGAGGCATAGCCCGCTATTTTAAAACTATGAAATTTAGGAGTGAAATCACTACAGAGCTTACGTCTGATGGTTTGATGGGTCTGTTGTGCGTAAATATACATCTAAGCTAATAGAAAAACTGTAGCTATTTTAATGTAACCCGTGTAATTAACCGCACTGCGTTCTTTTCCCCTAGGGCGTGCGGCGCTAGGGTTCCACCTTTTCCTCCGGCGATCTACCGCCGGAGTCCACGTAAAACCTGCCTGATGGCCGGTGCGCCGGCCAAGGGGAGTCTACCTACACCTGCTGGAAGTTCTCCGGCAGTTTGCATGGATAAAACACCGCCAAATCGGGCGGCAGCGGAAGACGAGGAGAGGAAGGAGGGGTCACGCTCGGGGGACGCGGATCTGATTGGGGCGGAAGAAGAAGAGGATAGGGAGAGGGAGGAGGATGAGCAGAACTTTGATGAAGATGAGGAAGATGGTGGGTACGACGTGGCTGATGAAGATCTGGAGGACCAGTTTGCGGGGATGAATCTACATGGGAAGGAGACTGAAGATCTCGATTTTTCTGGTGAAGTGGATGATCTCATCAGAGAGGTGCGCTGGTTGGGGATATTTAGGGTTCATACAACACGTCCTTTCGGGCACTCGGCGCTGCTAAACCAGATGCGTAATGCTTGGGCCGCTGCGAAAGGTGTCACTTTCAACATCAAAGGACCCAACTTGTTCCTGGTCCAGTGTCATTGCCTTGGTGATTGGAAGAGGATCATGGATGGAGGGCCTTGGCAGTTCTGCAAGGCGCCGGTAGTTATTCAAGAGTACGATGGTTTCTCCGATGTATCTCAGTACAAACTAAATAAGATTCCGGTGTGGGCTAGAATCAAAGGCTTGCCACCGGGTCTGACAACAAAGAAGGCCCTAGCAGAGAAGGTTGCAGCCAAGGTAGGAGGGCTACCCTTTACAGTTATGGTGAATGAGGGAGTAATAAACCCTAACAATTCTTTGAGGGCGAGGGTGTATCTGGATGTTAATGAGCCCCTTGTTCGTTTTTTGCCAATAACTCTGAGGGAGAGTAAGAGATATCCAGTGGCATACGAAAAACTCCCTAATTTCTGCTATCGGTGTGGCCTGATGGGGCATATAGCAGAAGAGTGCGGGGATGGAGTGCATGATCCCAGGACATTTGAATGGGGCGATGGGCTGGTTTGGGCTTCGTAGCCAAACCCTGGAGCTCAACCGGATCGGGATGGGGGAGGAAGAGGCTTTGCCAGAGGGAGAGCAGGTGGAAGGGGAGAGAGAGGAGGCAGACAGGGAAGAGGTGATGGAGAGGGAGGAAGAAACAACACAGGAAGACGCTATGAGGAGGGAGAGAGCGCAAATTATCAGATGGAAAACGTGGGAGCAGGAGGGAGGAACGCTCGCAAGAGGCTGGTTTCGCCCGACGGAACGATGAATGTTAGAGGACAACCAGTCCCTAATCTAGCAGGCAAGGTGGCGGATACAGTTCTCATGTTGGAGGGGGGTTCAACTTCAACAGGCAATGATGGCGGTCAGAAAACTCCGGGCAAGGTGCCGATAGTGAAGAGAAGAAAGCAGGGGGATACATGAGATGCTCAACGCGGCGAGCTAATGTCGGAGGCGGCCTCCCTCGAGGAGGGCCGCCGAAACCAATGAGTATTTTGTGCTGGAACTGCCGCGGTTTGGGCAACCCCGCGACAGTTCGCGAAGTCCGTGTTCTCACGGCTAAATTTGCCCCGACCGTGCTATGTTTAGTAGAAACTCAATTGCCGAGTGCACATGTCGAGATTTTAGCTCAATCATTTGGTTTTGATAGATCTTTTGCAGTTAGTAGCTCGGGGCGGAGTGGTGGTCTTGTAATTTTCTGGAATGATGCAATAAAATTAGAAGTTATGGGCTACTCGAAGTATCATATAGACACTAACATATCAGATCTTGGACCCTCTCCTTGGAGGTTAATGTGTGTGTATGGAGAAGCACAGGTGTCGGAAAGGTACAAAACATGGGAGACTCTCTGTACCATGTCAAGAATTTTCACCGCGCCTTGGGTAGCGCTTGGTGATTTCAATGAAATTCTTACACAGGCAGAACATGAAGGAGTAAATCTGAGAGGACAAGGCCAGATGGATGGGTTTAGGGACGCCCTAGATATTTGTGGTCTGCTGGATTTGGGTCACAAAGGGCGATGGTGGACTTTTGAGAAAAGAGTTGCGGAGGGACTTATACAAGGGTCCGGCTTGGACCGGCAATCAGCAGATGTGAGATGGGCGCCTCCTTTCCTTTTGCTGAAGTCAGGAACGAGACGACTGCATGTTCAGATCACGGGCCTATCGTGCTTAAATTGTCAGAGGAGGAGGAGAATAGGAAGAAGGCGACGGGTTTCAAGTATGAAGTTATGTGGGAAAGACACCGAGAGCTACACCCCTTTATAGAAACAACGTGGAAAGGAAAGCCGGAGGGGTTTTCGGTAGCTGAAGTCAGGGACAAGTTGGCTGATCTAAGCGAGAACTTACACAGTTGGGACAGGCACACATTCGGGAATGTTAAGCGTGAGATCAAACAACTCACGAGGGAACTTGAAACGCTAAAAAACGTCCCAGGACGGTCTGAACCAAGTCACCTTGAAATCAAGGTAGTGGATAGGCTTGTCGAGCTATACCACAGGGAAGAGATTCTAAGAAGACAGCGCACGCGAGTTGACTGGCTTACTCATGGAGATAGCAACACGAAATATTTCCAGCAAAGGGCTTCTATGAGGAGGAGAAAGAACAAAATCTCGTCGCTGACAAGGCCGGATGGACAGCTTACGGAAGATGTGGAGGAGCTGGAAGTGATGACAACCGAGTTTTACAAGGAACTATATACTTCCAAGGGGTGCAACAATATGCAGGAAGTTTTGGACTCGGTGCCGGTGAAGGTCACAAATGATATGCGGGCACATTTGGATGTGGTGTATACAGAAAAGGAAGTTAAAACAACTCTATACCAAATGTTTCCTACGAAAGCGCCAGGTCCGGACGGTTTCCCGGCGCATTTTTTCAGAAACATTGGCGTGTTTGTGGGGAAGAAGTTAGTAGGGCCGTCCTGGCGATCGTGGAAGGGAAGGAGAATGCGGAAGGCATCAATCAAACTTATCTGGTCTTGATAGCGAAGGTAAAAAAACCTTCCCTCTTGTCCCAGTTTTGACCGATAAGTTTATGTAATGTACTTTATAAAATAGCCTCCAAAGTTATCGCCAATCGGCTGAAATCAGTGCTCCCAGAGATAATCTCAGCAGAACAGTCGGCCTTTGTGCTAGGCCGCTTGATCACAGATAATATTATTGTAGCTTATGAGTGCCTGCATTTTATGAAGCGTAACAAAGCAATCAAACACAGACATTGTGCTCTGAAATTGGATATGATGAAAGCATATGATAGGTTGGAATGGGATTATTTAAGAGCAATAATGATGAAACTGGGCTTCTCTCAGAGATGGGTTGATATTGTCATGAACATGGTAACTTCAGTTTCATATTCGGTCTTATTCAATGGAAAGAAGTCGGAAGAGTTCAGACCTAGCAGAGGTATTCGTCAGGGAGATCCTATATCCCCTTACCTGTTCTTATTGGCAGCGGAGGGCCTTTCAGGCCTATTGAAAAATTTAACTCAGTCATCTCAACTGGGTGGGATACAAGTGGCGCCCTCGGCACCACCTGTTAATCACTTATTGTTTGTGGATGATAGCCTACTGTTCTTTAAAGCAACTGGAGGAGGGGCAAACGAGGTGTCAAACCTGTTGGCGAACTATTGCCAGGCTTCATGTCAGAGAATTAACACATCAAAGTCTTCTATCTTTTTCAGCAAGGGATGCCCAACCACTATCAAAGATGAGATAAAAAACATCCTTAATGTTCCTAACGAATCTTTGAATGAAAAGTATCTAGGGATGCCTTCGGATATAGGTACATCAAAGAACGAGGCTTTTAAGTACCTGAAAGACAGACTATGGAGTAAGGTGAAGGGTTGGATGGAGAAGTGCTTATCATCTCAAGGAAAAGAAGTTTTGGTGAAATCAGTGGCACAAGCAGTGCCAGTTTTCTCAATGTCATGCTTCAAATTACCAAGGGGGCTTTGCGAACATTTAAATAAACTGATAAGACAGTTTTGGTGAGGCAGCAAAGAGGGCAAAAGGAAACCAGCTTGGGTTTCATGGAAGGCTATGACTCAGCCAAAATTTATGGGAGGGCTAGGGTTTCGTGATTTTGAGCTTTTCAACCTAGCTCTCCTGGCAAGACAGTCCTGGAGACTTCTGCAGAAACCAGAGTCGTTGTGCGCGAGAATTTTGAAGGTAGTTTACTACCCTCATAATACAATCCTAGATGCTGAGCTAGGCAACCGACCATCGCAGGTATGGCGGGCAATTTTGGAGGGGAGAGATGTCCTTAAGCAGGGGATCATCAGGAGAATCGGAGACGGTACAACAACCAGAATTTGGGCGGATAATTGGATACCAAGGATCGCTTCTATGAGACCGTTTGCTTGTCTATCGGACAACCCTCCGATTTTTGTAAGTGAGTTGATTGATGCACATAACGCAGCATGGAATAGAGATGCTTTGGATGCAAATTTTATCGCGACGAACACACTGGCAATCTTATCTATTCCGGTTTGCACCAGGCAGATGGATGACCGCTGGGCATGGAACTTTGAAAGAAACGGCCTATTTTTGGTAAGATCTGCATACCGAATGCTCGTAGACACCAAACGTAGAAGGGAGGACTGGTTAGAAGGAAGATCGGGACCTTCTGATATTGAAGCGGAAGGAAAATCGTGGGAGACTTTGTGGTCTGTTCAAGTTCCGGGAAAAATTCGACATTTTATGTGGAGGTTGTCCAAGATATCGATTCCAACAGAGGACGTGAGGCACGCTAGAAGAATGGCGGATGATGACAAGTGCTAGCTTTGCGGGATGAGAGAGTCATGGCGACACTCCCTGGTTGAATGCTCAGCTGCAAGGTGTGTTTGGGCGTTGGTAGATGAAAACATACTTGACTTCTTACAGACGACGGAGGAGCCAAATGCACGGGTGTGGCTTTTCTCAGCTTTCGAACATCTACCCCATGATAGTTTGGTGACAATGATGGTGACCATGTGGGCAATATGGTGGGCACGACGTAGGGCTATCCATGAGGGAGACTTGCAAAGCCCACACGCGACTCATTCCTTTGTCAAGAGCTTTATCGCATGAACTGCAACTATCGTGGCCGGGACGCCGACACCAAATGGTGAACAACAAACAGGTGCGAGACCGGCTGCTGGGCAAGGATGGAGGGCGCCTGAAGCTGGAACTGTTAAAATTCAGGTAGATGGGGGAGTCTCAAGAAATGGGAGAAGAGGGGCAGCTGCTACCATCGGAAGGAACCATGAGGGACTTTTTCTCGGATCTTCATCGATGGTCTTTGATGAAATAAATGACCCTCCAATGTTGGAGGCTTTGGCTTGCCGAGAAGCTCTAGCTTTAGCGTAGGATCTTTATGCAGACCATATCGTTGTTGCTTGTGACTGCAAGACAGTTGTGGAGGAAATCAAATTGGGGTCAGAAGGAAGATACAACAACATCATCAAGGAGATCCAAGCGCAATCAAGACTTTTTGGTCGATGTGACTTCATCTTTGAAGGTCGAAAAGGAAATATTGATGCTCACAATTTAGCAAAGTTTTCTACTTCTTTAGTTCAAGGGCGCCACGTGTGGCTGGGGGTACCCCATGATCCCTTTGTTATCCCAGTAAACCGAAATAATAATCAATCAAGTCTGGTTTACCACTCAAAAAAAGCTATTTTAATGTAATTACAAAACAAATATTGTCATTCTTCGTATGATATCGACAATATATTTAAGAATTGATAGGCGTTGGTGTTGCATTTGTTGCACGTCCATTTTCCTCTTCGCCCCCCCCCCCCACCCATGCTCAAATCCTGGCTCCGCCCCTGCATGCGGCCGTTGTACATGCCTTAATATAAGAGCTTTTTGACACTGCACTACATACAGGGCCGGTCCTGAGATTTTGGGGGCCCGCGGCGGAGCTAGAAAATGGGGCCTCTTAATATAAGCGTCATGTTTTGACATGAAGCAAAAAAATATCTACAATCTAGCCAGATCATTTTATTAGGTAAATATAAGTATAGCTACAGCCCACTACAAGAAACCAAAAATATATCTTCCTCCCTTCAGTTTGAACTCGGAATTTTGTCAAGTCCATCAAATCAAGGAAACAAGCACACTCCAATGATCAGCAGAAAATTATCTACAACTTCCATGTTGTGTTAAAAAATTGTTTCAAAATAGAAATAGACTAGTTCTTGCAAACATAATTTTGCTAAAATCTGATACTCTGTTATAGCAGCACTGTTTGGTAATATCTGAACAAACACTAATCAAAATTGAGCAAATCCAGTTTTATTAGAAAGCTATAAAAAATCATTACAACTTTAATGCTAGTGTCATCTCCAAAATTATATAATTAGTGCCAGTTTTTAGAACACTAATCTTGATCGATGATTCAGATATCGAAAATAATTCTGGGTATCCACTTCAATTGACAAACTAAGTAAATTTTTAGCTATCCAAACAAAGTATCTAAGAACTAGAGAATAGATTAAAAAAAAGGACTAGTTAATAGAAAAGAGGTTAACCTTGATCCGTAGAGCATCGATCCAAAACTAATTGATCAATTCCAATCCAATCCAGCCAGAGCCTTGTCCGCTGTTGTTAGTCTATTCATGACGGCTGCTTGTGTTGCCTCTGGCGGGAGGTGAGTGCATCGATTGCCTGGAGACGAGAGAGAAGAGATTGAAAATTAGGAAGAAAAAAAGGAGTACGGGGACGCGGGCTAGATTGGAGAACTCGCAAGATCGGAATCCTACGCCCGTGATTAGCTGCCTCTCCTACGGGACAATTCCGTGCGTGATTAGCTCCAGCTGCATGGCATATAGGCTGCTGCACCTCCTACGGGGGCCCCTGGATTGTTGGGGGCCCGGGGCGGCCGCCCCTGCTGCCCCCCTCAGGGCCGGCCCTGATTACATAAGATCAACAATAATGCCCTAATTATTGGAAAATGTTCAAGCAAAAACTACAGGGTAGAGAGCTCATACTGTTTCACGGGCGTATCACACGCACACACACCTAGCCGGCACCACACCACGCACGCATCGCATGGTCCTCCGTGCCGTCTCCTTTGAGTCGTGTTTGGCATCACGCGGAGTAGGATCAGACCAGGGCGGACGGACATGCATGACCTGATCGGCTCTGTTGGTTGTTTCCCCGTGCATGCATGTGCCGTATACGGCATCGGCATCGGCATCGGTGGCCAACTAGCCACGGATCTCACGACGGGAGGAGGATGCCGATGAGGCGGGGGTGCGCGGGCTGATCCGCCAGCTACGCGAGCTCGATCGGACAAGTCGACCTACACGTCGCCGTCGTCGTGGAGTGGGCTCAAGTCAAAGGGGATCACCGCACGGCCGCACGGGACGTGTGGCTGACGGGTGCACGCTCATGCTCGGCCGCACCCCGTTTGAGACCGCCGTAGCCGTGCCGTGGCGTGCGTGATTTGGACGTGGAATGATCGATATCCCAATTCAGTGCTCGGGTCCAGATGACGGTGAACAGTAACATGATAAAAATAAATAAATAAATTCGGAAATGTTAACGCCCACACGTGTGGGCGTTCACCACCCCGTCCACACGCAAGCATCGCCGTTGGCTTCGGTACGCACGAATCTTGGAGCAAACAGGCCGGTTTTCGGCGCCACGTAGGACGAGTCTCGTGTGCGGTGTGCGAGTGGGTTCGCCCGCACGGTGGTTGCCATCCCGTGGTCAGCGATTGCCACCGAGTGGCGTCGCGGTGGAACCGCCATGCGCCGCGACGCCACGCCCGACCGCGGTTGACGCTAAACACGTCGCACACCCTCCACCCTCTCCTCACGGTTCCATTTACTCACCCGCGACGATTTATCGGGCGAACCCACTCGCACTTCAAACCACCGGAGGAGAAGGCGAGGAGAAGGCGACGGCGAGGCGAATACCGACGGTGTTCGCGTCGTCGGTGGTGCTCGCCGGAGCGGAGCGGCCACGAACGCGTCGCGGGTTGAAGGTAATGCTCGCTTCATCTCGATCCCTCCCCGCATTTGTTCCCTTTCCTCCTGCTCGATTTCTAGATCGATTCCTAGAGATTCGCGATTCGGCGGTGCCGCCAGCGTGTGCTGCCGTTGTTTGGTGGGAGTGGGCGCTTTAAATCCGCCGCTGCGCGCAACATCGTCGGCGCGGTTATGCTCGCTCGAGGCACGCAATAGTCTTACGCTTGGATTTGGGAGTCATCCGCGGGTTGTTTTGGTGCGCATTGGTTCGAAATTTGGGTTTGCAAATATTTCGCATGCGAGAATTGTAAGGGTGATTTTGAGGTCGAAGAAGTTGCTATTGAAATCTAGATCTAGTTTAGTTTGGGTTTGAAATCGCAGAATGTGGCGAAATTGGCGGATGACCAACGTGAAACAAATGTGTGGCAACTAAACTCCCGAACAAATGTGGTAGTTGCCACAAACGTGTTTTCCTTTATGCAACAGATTTCGAAAATGATCGCATAGTTGCCACACTCAAGCTTTCACATAGGGCAACTAATTTTATTGAACGACTGTGACAGTTGCCACACGCATGCTCTTTCCATGTGGCAAACTGAATTTAGCTGAACTTGTATGATAGTAACCACAAATATGCTTTCTGAATGTGGCAACTATGGCAGTATGACTGAACGTGAACAAATGTGTGGCAACTAAACTACCTGAAAATTTGTGGTAGTTGCCACAAATGTGTTCTCCTTTGAGGCAACAGATTTCTGAAACTGACTGTCATAGTTGCCACATTCAAGCTTTCACATAGGGCAACTAAATTTTATTGAATGAATGAGATAGTTGCCACACACACGCTCTTCCACGAGGCAAACTGATTTTTTGCTGAATTTACATGATAGTAACCACAAACATGCTTTTTCATTTGTGAGATCTATTTTTTTCTGAATTATTTGTGACGGTTTCCACACTTTGATAGTTGCCACAATCGGTAGCACTGGACGGAACTAATGTGCACATCGAGTGTGCGTGTTTGCCACTTGGATTGTATAATCATGTGACAAATAGTATGTGAACACAATGTCTGTTGCCACAATACAGATATGACAGTGTGGCAAACTGGCTGCATAATATGGCAACCACATTTGCATTCAAATAGTTGACATTTTCTGTTAGGTGGCAAATGCTTACCTCTTGCATTTACATTTTCTCTCTTAACAACAGAATGGCTCGCGGCGTTCATCAAAATGATGACGATGATTTCATGGATCCACCACAGTGTAACCGGGCAACTGGACGGAGAAAAGAGGGCGACGAGGTAACTGTCCACACAACCGCCCCATCTTCTCCCGATTTTTGTTATTGGTTGGCACCTATATCTTTTGTAGTCGTCTGTCATGAACCACATTTTCATGGCATTGCAAAAACATGGCAACAGCTGATCACTTTTGTGTCTGTTTTTTGCAGAAGAAGAAACGTATTCGCAACAGAGCCTCCCAGGAACGTCTAACTGTGTTGATTGAAAAATTCACCGACTATCAAAAGGGAGCTGCTGCTGAGATGGGTATGCAGGCTCTGATGGATGTCCTGTGCACGAACCTTGTCAACCATGTATGCGTCTGGCTTGGTGAGATCTACGAGCCGGCCTCCAGGGAATTCGTGATTCCGGGACGCGGAAGACTTCCGTTGAATGAGGAATCGTGTTCTCAGACTGGTGTGCCTCGTGGACATATCAAAGTCCCGTCTGAGGTCAATAATGAGATCGAGGAAGAGCTGTTCGCCCGCTTATTTCCTGGATTGGAGTCCATGCCGAACACGCCTGTCTTGGGCAGATTCGCCGCAGCCATGACGACGATGGAGATGTTTTCAAGATGAAGCTACTCATGTACCTCATCTCAGCTGTTTTCGCCGAGCACTTCCTTCGCCTAAGCAACAAATGTTTCCCCATCCCGTGAATGATCCATCCTTACTACTTTACTTTTCCTTCAATCTCCGGCCCGACGCCACCGTTAAGCTAATGACCGCAGTGTTTTCGTTGTTGTTTTTCCGCTTGATTTACGATCGCGCAAACTTTTGCCCTAAAATTTTGTGTGGTGCAAAGTAATCTGAAAATGTGAAGAACATGAACTCGTGCAAGTTTATTGCCGACTTTCTCCATGATGCTTTCAAAAACAAGATGTACCGTAGGGTTGTCATTCGATTTAATGGTATTTATTTTTACCATATCTCTGTGTGAACTACTGCTTTATAACACGCTTTATTCATGCATGGCATCCTGATCATAACAAGATGGCAACTACCATAATGACAATATGGCAATCGCCATAATAACAACGTGGCAACCGCCATCATACTAGCATGGAAATCGCTATCACAAAGATGATGGCAATCGCCAAAGACACTATGATGGCAACTAGCACACACATACTATCATTGGATCATACATTATCCTGCTCTTTTTTCCCAACTACAAAGTAGCCATGATGGCAACTGACATTTCTTTTTTTCTAAAATTGTTTTAAATCAGCTCATGTATGTCGACTGTCTTGATATGTCCACCATGGATTTCTCTGGGGTAGGAGGCCCGCCGCCTACGCACAAGTTTGCTGTTTCTGCGTGGACCATCAACGTTGTCAAGGCCGTGCTTGCCGCGGACAGGGCAACTGATGGCACGTATGGAAAACTACAGGTTAGTTTTTGTTTATCTCTTCACACGACATGCTAACTAATTCGACATGAGGCAACCGTCCGTGGTTTATAAGGCATGCTTACAATTTTTTTTTGTTTTTCCTAGCTGATAGCCAAGCATGCTATAGACTACAGCGTGTTTGGGGGGCCTCAAAAATTTGGAAAGTGGATGGACGTGCACTCAGCTCCGTCTTGTCCTTCTGAGGTAATCAAAATATTGACTTCCATGGTTTGCCGTGGATTACATGTTGATGTCGCACAAGTGACTGCAATACGGGCTGTTGTTGATGCTTCTTGTTTTCGTGGACAGGCGAGGGCACCAGTTGAGCATCTAATTGGGCAGTTTGCTTCCGGAATGACCGGATTGCTCGAGAAGTTGGTTGAGGGGTGGACGTCCCTCAGTGCCTCTGACAGCGACGCGGTTGCGAGGCAGTTCACTTCATTTGTCCCAGAACGTACACATCGACCAACCGGTTGCCGTGGCCGGTATGACTACAACAGTTCCCAAGAGCCCGGCGACACACAAGATGATGTAGATGGAGACGCTGCCTCAAAGAAGGATGACGACGACGACATGGACAATGTGCATCAGGACACGGATGACGATGAACATGCTGAAGTTCGCACAGGCGGCAACAAGGGCAAGGATGCAACAGATGCCCCCCCCACCGGAGAAAGTGAAAGAACAGACGGCTGCGAGAGGCCAGGGGGTGTTGCCATCAAGCAGGGGGAGGGCTCCAGATGATGTTGGGCAGGGTTCTCATTGCAAGAAGTCTAAGACCGATCCTGTAGCTGCCAGGAGGAGGTTCGACTTTCAATTTTAGTTTTCCGATGTGTCTATTTTCTTGGAACAATCTCATCCATTTTCTTTGCACTTTTTTTTGTCAAGCGCGGCAACGGGTTTGTTGTCTGACATTTGCCACCTTGCCTTTTTCCCTCCATCTGTTATTTGCAGCGAGCCGACCTCTGGTGGACGAAAGATTCTGAAACAGCGCCAACGCCAACCCGTGTTTCGCTCGCTTGAACAAAGGTGCCCCCATTGCGGTGACACCCTTCCACTGTGTCTTCTCCTCGTCTTTACTGACGACCAACACCGGGGATCCTGTTGTGTTGCCAGACCTGAGGAAGCCAGCCAAGAAGTATGTTCATCCATGTGCTTTCATTTACATAGTGGTTTTTTTTCTTGAATTTTCCAATGCTATTGTTTAGCTTTGTCACGTGATCTTCTGTCACCGTCCCCCACGCGGCAACCGCTCTTTCCCCAAATGATTTCTTCCTTCATTTTTTTAGTTTACGGCAACTCATATTTGGTCTTTACATGGCAACCGACATCTAGGCCAACTGGCATCTAACCCTCTACCTAATGGCAACTGCCATTTTTTAGCTTTGGCTTTGTGAGCTCATCCCACACACAGGTTTCAAATTGCATTCCTGACAGAAAATACATCTGTTTCATTCTTCAATTTGCTAACATGGCAACTACTACTGGATGGCAACTGCTAACCATGACACATGGCAACTCAAGTTCCCATTACATGGCAACTACCAACTTTCCACTTGTTTTTCATTCCCTTTAAGGTTTCTACCATTTGCAAACATATTTTTGTTCATTTTTTCACACCTTTCTCATGTGATTTTTTTCTTTTTGCAGGGTGAAGAAGACTACTACGCGCGGGGCCAAGCATAGCAGCAATGATCCGCTTGAACGACTACATTCAAAGTTGTCAACGGGGCAACTCTAATGTACATGAGGCACCCGGCGACAATATCGCTTCTTGCACCGATGACCGCTCCCACCAACTCGATGCAAGTGGTCAACCATCTCCGCCGCGGATGCCTGTGCTAGAACAACAGCATCCGTAAATCGGGAGTGACGAGTCGGTATCTGCCAGACAGCTGAAATATTGCCAACTCTTCTAGCAATGAAGGATGCATGAGGAGCCACGCCACCCCATCGCAAGTGTTGAAGTGGACGCCCCGAGACAAACCTAGGCAAGGAAGATTCCCGCTCTTCGACATCGATTCCAAGCAGCGCTGGTGGCACACCGTGTTCACGACACTAATCGCCGAGGCGGCAGCTCATAAGGATATGCCATCTACAGTGAGAGTCTCCGCACAACAGCTCCAGCCCACAGCCGGTGCAGATCTCGCTAAGGTTACCGTGGCGCGTGTTGGTCTTCCACCTAGGCGTCGCAGCACCCGTAAGCAACCAACAGTCATACCCAATGCACCGGCTGTATCTAGGAGCAGGAGAGATGAGTCTGGGTATGTTCCTGCGTGCACACTGTTCCCGCCAACCGCCCAAAGCAATGTGATGAAGAACCCGCAAGACCGGAGCACAACTGACACAGGTGTCAAGGCTGGCACGAGTGACGCAGGTGAACGGCTGGAGCAGACTGCGCCTTTACCCGCAGTGGAAATCCCCATCATAAATCTGCGCACTTCTAGGCTTCCAGTCAATGTTGGTGTCCCCTACAGCCCAAACAAGAAGATTGCCATGAAAGCTGCTGCTGATACCGCTGACAACACGCCCCGCCCTGCAAATAAGCCCGAACATTCTGTAGCGGCCGATTCAGATATGTTTGTTGATCTTTCACCATTGGATTACGCCCGCAAATCGCTCGTGGTCCGCCAAGAGGAATGAGAGGCACCCAATGGCATTTACCCCACCGAGCTTCACCTTGGCATCACCAAGACCAACCGGTGGTGCATGATCCTTGCCAATTGCCTTTGCTTTCCCAGGAGGCACGCCCGCAATGATGGCGCAACCAATGGTCAAGGGCAGGAAGGATGTCAAGTTCGCGGAGCCAATTGTGCAAGGTACACTTGCCATGTCCTTATGATTTTCATGTGTACATCTTTGTAGTTTGAATTTTGTCCCAATCATATTCTTTTGGGGTGTTCTCACTTGTGACGGCAACTGCGGTGTGATGACATGACAAGTGGATTTTGATGCATCATGTCCTTCATTTTTTTGTTGTTGCCATGCCGCATTTTTGACATTTGGGGTAAACACGTGGCAACCGGGTTGATTCATCATGGCAATCAGATTTGATGGCACATGGCAAATGTAATGCATTACATGTGGCAACTGGATTTGCCACACCATGTCACCTGCATTTTTTTACCATTCTGCATTTTTTCTATATGGCAATCACATGGCAATTGCAGTTGATACAACATGGCAACTGCATTTGATGAGACATGGCAATCACATGCCATCTAAATGGTAATTCATCACAACTGCATGGCAACTGTAGTTGTGATGACATGGCCAGTGTAGTTGCATCACACATGACAATTTCGTCACTATTTTCTACCTACATCTCACATCATACACCCTATTTCCTCACAATCCATATGTTTTCTGACTTTCTCCTTTATCCTAACACACTTTTTATTTTTTCTTGAATCATTGCAGGCACCCCTCAGGAAATTTCACCGTCACTTGATGAAGCTTACCGCAGGATCGAGGAGGCAGCATTGTAGAGGAGGACCTCGCGAGGGCAAAGGCAATCAAGTTCCAACTTGCTCCGCAGAGACGGCAATCGAGGATACCATCGAAGTGCAACCCCTGTTCTGCGGAGACAGCAGAGGGTAGTTCACGACCTCCCGCTGAAGACTACGAGCCCGAATTCAGGGGCCACTAAGGAATGCACTCCACTGCATTTACATCATCAAGCAGTTTGGAAATGTGAGGGCCAGCAGCAAGCACATGAAAGAGTTGAAAGCGTAAATGACCACACCCTATAATCACTCATTTTTGCTTTGTTCATTGTTTAAGATTTCATCTTTCTTCATACTCTCTATACATGATGCGCTTAAGTTTTAGTTCTTTCATATATTTTTTACTTAGCAGGCATGATTCTTCCATGTTATGTCGTTTTCATACAGCTCATGTTTGGACAGAACCAAAGTCATTCAATGCGGAGCGACGTACGTCGATCTGGGTGATCTCGCCGAGTCCGTGAGGCCAAACGGTAAAATGTTGACGAACGTAATTGCATGCGGGATCGACTACATCAACAATCACATCGATGTGTGTGCCGACAAGATCATCATGCATTACAGCGTGACATGCAAAACATGGGATGGTGACTTCCACCACAAAATCCCGAGGAAGAATTTCGCCAAGACGGTGATTTCAAGCTAACATCAAGAAATATGTCAAGACCTCCTCCGTGCGTGACTGCTTTTTTCACATGGTGTGGTTATTGCCATCTTCTGCACTTTGTGATTGTGTGGCAGATGTTTTTCATGTGGCAACAGCTGCCATGCACATTTTTCTTTCTTTTTTTTTTGCATCCCGTGCGAACTATATGGCAATTTGATTGTAAAATGCACGGCACACTTTGTTCATACATGGACGGCAACTTTCCTTCAACTACCCCCACCCACAACCAAAAACATTCTATGTGATTCTGATTTTTTTGTTCCTCTGCTGTTCTTTATGTGAACTATGCTTCTCATTTCTTCACTTTTCAAATGCAGGTCATGTTCCCCATGTTCCAGGAGCTTGCACCACATGACCAACACGACAAGTGTGGTCACCACTACGCGGTCTGTCTTGACCTGAAGAACCAACGTTTCGAGGTGCTTGATTCAATCCGTTCGGGAGCTGATTCAGATCTTACTACACATGCCGAATTCTTCATCAACGACCTCAAAGAGACATGGAACCGTCACTACGAAAATTCGAAGGTCCAGATCAGACATTTCCAGATTGAGTATGTGGCGACTGCGAAGCAAGGGAACACGTAATTTCTTTTTCCCCTCCTTTATGTGCCGTTTACATCAATGCAATCACTCTTTTTGTTGTCACATCTGAATTGAAGTCTATCTTTGCTACGCCCGTCCTTTTTGCGTGTTCATCTCGAAGTCTTTTTCTCGTGCAAGACGGATCGCGGCTTTCATCTTATTTGGAATATTTTGCAAAGTGGGAAGGCAGAGTTGTCCCGCTATCACAACTGCAACGATTGTTGAGCTCGGAAAATCCACACATGGAACTGGTTGACGAATGAAGATTTCAACAAGCGGTCCGAGCACGCGAGTTCGTGGAGGAAGTGTCAAGAAAATCAACAAGAAGTACAAGTGATCACGTGGTGTTAGACACGGACGCGCATTACTTACATTCTTTGAGGAATGTATGGTACTTATCTCTTTGTTATCGTCGAAAACTATGTTTGTGTGCTATGTTACGATCGCAACCCAGCGTATGCTACTATGTAGTGGTGGTGTGTGAGCGACATTTTAGTAGTTCATGTAATATATGTGGGGCGTGAACCTATTTTAGGCGTTAATGCACATATGTTTTTATGTTTTATCATTATTACAATGGTTTCATCGCATACTGACACCGGTTTGCTGTTTTTGATTAAGGCTCTATGATGTTTTAAAATGTATGGCAAATGTAGTTCAACATACATGGGGTAGCACCGCTAGCACGGGGTAGGGTTGATCATGCAGCCACAACCTTGGCTGCAGTTTATGCACGTTACGCCTTTGTCCAACTTGTGTTCCCATACATTGCCCACAACACACTATGTTTCTCTAAACCGCGTGGTATTTGTCATGGAAATATATGTCATGCACAATCATTTCAAATACCATGGCATATTTTCAAAGACAGCTAACATGGCGAATCTGAGCTCAAATAACATGGCGATATCAAGACAATTAACATGGCGAATCTAAAGACAACTAACATGGCAGATCCAGTAGAACTAAAATGGCAGATCCAGTACAACTAGCATGGCATATTTAGTACAAAGTAGCATGGCATATTTTTATTATAAAATAGCATGGCATATTTTTAGTACACATAACATGGTAGATTTAATACACATAACATGGCAGATTAAGCACCCATAACATGGCAACTGCATTTCTGCACTCAATGAATTTTTCCTTTCCATTTCTGATGTTCCTCAGTAGTTGTTCTCCCAATTTTAAAAACAAAAAATCTCATCGTATAGGGTACAAAACAAAATGTCCACAAGGACCATGGCGCAATGCCCCACCTTACGCTCATGGATCGCCCCCCTTTCTTCGCTTTTCTTGTGTTTTGCTTGAATCTCCAATCTCGACTTGTACCTTATCTCTCTTGGGCGACCCTTTGTGATGGAACGGGTGGGTTCTGACCGGTTTGTGTGCTTGCTGTTCCGATCCTATCTCCGAGTTTTCGATGATGGCCCGTCAATGAAGGCACACTTGATGTGCGGGGAACCGTGTAAGGCTTCCTCGGCTTTCCTCTTCTTGATCTCATCAAGCTCTCTTTTCAGGCGCCTTCTGTGTTTTTCTGCGACTCTTGCTGTCTCATCACTTTTGCACGCTTCATCAATTAGCTCAAAGATAGTTCTTTATCAAGACTACGCGCCTCACGGCTTCCATGGTTGACTCAGTCTCTCGTCATGCACAGCCGTAACCGCGTGTGTTGTCTGCGGCGCCAACGCGTGTCGTCCGCCGCCCCAAGTCCATCATCGCCTTATGAAATGGCGGGGCATCCGTGTCACAGCGTTCATGTCCATAACTTTTAGTATGTGACAACACACAATGCCGTCCCGTTCGAACTTGTAGCATTGGCAGTAGTACTCGCCTTCGCCTATCGAGGCTTTCACGAAGTAGTTCCTTCCTTTGTCTGGGTCTTCAGGTTTTGAATCTGACATGCCCAAAATAGAACACACCTTGAACGTATGTTCGTCCACCTAGAAAGCCGTGAACATGCTGGCCCGCTTTATTTCTTCCTGGAATCTGCAAGTTTTGTGTGTTTTATGTTAATCTATCGTATGATCCTTTTTTGTAGCACATTATGTCACATGGGAATAGATATAGATTTTTGTTTTGAATATGGCAATCATAGTATACTTGAACATGGCAAACATAGCACATGAACATGGCAATCGCATTACACGCATATGGCAAGCGCATTACATCGAACATGGCAATCGCAAAGATGCAGATATGGCAACCGCAGACACCGTATATGGCAATCAGATTACATTTTCAACTATCCATCGTCGTTTCGACACCAATATTTTCCCCAATGGAAGTACATTGCATCAAACATGGGCATCTACATTTCAGTAAACATGGGAATTGCATTTTCAACAAACATGGCAGTTGTATTTTATTAAACATGGCAATTTGTATATTCAGCATATGTGTTGACAATATGACATTTTTTCAGTTGACATTGGCATTTGCATACCAACATGCCCCAATGGAAGTACAGTTCATTAAACATGGCACCGGCACTTCATTGAACATGTAAAATGTATCCGAGTAAGCATTGTAAATGAAATTTCATCAAAACATGGCAACTGCAAATGAGTAAGCATGGCAAATAGTATTCCATTAAACATGGCAATCGTGATATCATGGCAATCGATTTGCACTCTATATGGCAGCTACGCCCTAGTGCTTTTTATGCAAATAAGACCGTAACGCAATCGACTTACTTGTTAAAGATCTTGTTTGTGTATATCTTGCTCATTGCCTCTCTATTGGTAAGCACGTTAGCAATTTCGCCGCTTTAAGCGGTGGTAGCTTCTTGCTGCAGCTCGAGATCCCGTAATTTTTGTTGCAGAGTGTGTAATTTGCTTGGCAAATCTGTAGCAATGAGTTGCGGTGGCTCATGTATCGCTTCAACACAAAGATTGAACCCCTCATCTGCTACGTGTAGTCTCAGAAAAGGGAAGAAGCACTACATGAAGTAGGCGGCACCCAAAGACATTCGCTTCTCCCACGACTAGCAAGCGCCTCATTGTCTTGGACTTGATGCGTTTCAACCATGGCCATCCAACTCCTTTCAAACTCCTCGACCGTCAAGCTGTGGTCCACGCATAGCTCGAATGCCTTGTGCAGCTCTGGACGGTCAGCAAAGAACGGTCCTAGGGTCTCCTCAGCCTTCTTTATTATGTGCCACCTGCACTGCCTTTGCGCTCAGGCATCGCCAACGGAAAGACCTCCTCTATGCCTGCACGCATGCTAAAATCCTGGTCTGTTATTATGTTCATTGGAGCAAGTCCATCCATGCACTCCAAGAAGGTCTTGAACAACCAGACGCATTCCATCCGTGTCTTCGTTCGAACGAGCCCGCAAAATTAACCGCAACGATCGATTGTGGTTATTTATTCCTATGAACGGAGCGCATGGCATCTTGTACATATTGGTGAGGTACGTCGCGTCGAATGAAATGCAATCTCGAAATGTTTGTAGGCTCTCCTTGCAGCACCATCCACCCAATACATATTCCCGACACGATCCTCATCGTCCCAACCTTATCCTGTAGAAGAAATCGATCTTCCTTTGCTTTCTCATCAAGTAGGCAATTGTAGCCTCTATGTCGCCCAGCCTGCTCTCTCTCTACGTACTTGGCCCGTGGGTTTGTGACGTCACCGGTATGTAGGGCATGCTACTCGGTTTCCCTTTTTCTTTGTGGATGAGTGATAGTATCTGGACCATTCTCGATGGACCGACGCTACGATCATGTAGTAGCTTTATGAATTGCCTTTCGACCGGGTGAATCCTCGTGGGCGGTCGAGAATTTGACCAGTCGAACTTCTTTATGAGATTGTGGTTGTGCTCGTCAAAATATTCAAAGGACCACATACTTGTTCCATCTACGCTTAGCTTACACCGACAGGCATCCCGCCTTGAGAATGATTCTCTTTTTAGCTCCTAACGACAGCGCAACACCTTTCACCTTCTTGTTCCTCCGTGCCTTGTGGCACCTCATCTCACCTCTCTTGTACTCATTAGTTTTCTTAATTTTCCTATGGTACTTGGTGTTGACCGCAAATCCATGGAACTTTGCATATGTCTGGTAGTATTCCTTTGCTTCCTCGAACGATTCAAATCTCTGCCCAATGTACGGTGGCTGAGGTGCCATGATCTCTGATTGCCCACAATCTTCATCACCTTCTGCCTCGTCGTCACTTTCATCATTCACTTCAGTATCGGCGGCAGTTCCTTCTACTTGAGTGTTGGCAGTGATTGTGTTCAAAGGGTGCTTATGCAGATTCTTTGGAATGATTGCCATTCCCACCATGACTCGAAATTGTCTGCGGCATGAGTGTCTCGCTGGCTGGTGGAATGCGCCTTCCGTCTTTCGAGCTCCCGCATAGATGTCCTCGCTGCTTTGTTAATCAGAGTTGTAGGCCTGTAATAGGAAAAACAGGTATGAGATTTAAGTTTTCTGTTTGAATAACAGGTGTATCACAACGGATCACACCATCTACGAGTGATTTTGCACGACATCATTTTTCAAACAGCAAGCCGTGAGTCTGCGCGTGGGCATGCACGGGAGCTATAGCTGTCCAGTGATGGCAGCTATTGTTCAACAAACATGGCAAGTATTTTGTTTTTGCATGCAAATGACTTCAAATATCAAAGGTACTGTTGTTTTCGTGGTTCAGATTTTTTTCCCTTACCTTGGTGTGTTGCATTCGACCTTCCTGTGTGGCCTGTGACACCAAAATGACGCCCCCACCTGCAATTTGTGAAGCTTGCCACGAGACATTTGCCGGGGTACCACCAGCGTAATAACCTATGTGCATAGTAGCGGTTGGTCAAATTCATGGCAACTGTATTTTGTGCTAAGACAAATCAAGCTGCGATTGCCTGATGTGGCAACTGCAATTTTATTAGCAAGGCAAATGTATTTGCATCGACATGGCAACCGCAGTTGTTCCTCCATGGCAGCTGCAGTGCCATGACATGGCAAATGTAGTTGCACTTGAAGGAAATATGCCCTAGAGGCAATAATAAAGTTATTATTTATTTCTTTATATCATGATAAATGTTTATTATTCATGCTAGAATTGTATTAACCGGAAACATAATACATGTGTGAATATATAGACAAACAGAGTGTCACTAGTATGCCTCTACTTGACTAGCTTGTTAATCAAAGATGGTTATGTTTCCTAACCATGGACAAAGAGTTGTTATTTGATTAACAGGATCACATCATCGCTTGAATGATCTCGATTGACATGACCCATTCCGTTAGCTTAGCACCCATCGTTTAGTATGTTGCTATTGCTTTCTTCATGACTTATACATGTTCCTATGACTATGAGATTATGCAACTCCGCCATACGGATAAACACTTTGTGTGCTACCAAACGTCTACAACGTGAATCGGGTGATTATAAAG